>AWOL01S0196638.1:0-13477 GCA_000715115.1 Nicotiana otophora | reverse complement strand
AGATTTTAGCTTATTTGGCCCATGTTGCTTAAGAGCCTCGATGACCAAGACAACACAAAATAACAAGTATTCTTCTAAGTCCAAATTGCTTCTTACATTGATGTCCAAACTAAAATTATTTTTCATAAAAGAAACTTACATATTAATTATTATCTTTTATCTTCTTAACCAACTATTTCTAAAGGACTAACATAATATTTCTACTCATATACACCAACATGGTACTAATCAAACTACACCCAATAGCAACATAAAAAACCACTACTAAATATAAAAACTACAAAAAACGGTAATACTTTAATGCTAAAGAGAAGAGCTATATTATAACATTATGTTGACTATAATTCAAAGCATCAAAACATTTGAAGCTAGAAGTCTTTCTTACATAATTATACATGAACCATGAAAGTAACTCACAGAAAAGATCCCAAACTAAACAAACATGGTTAAAAGTGGGGTCTTTATCTTTTCCTTAAACTAAATAAACTTAACAGAATGCAATTTCAATCACATATATAAAGAAGAAAATGATAATTTAACTAATGTTTAACAGATTTACATGATGATAACACTAATATAACATTCATCTTAAAACGAAATCAGATCTAACATGTTCCATCAACCAAACCGGGATCAAATCCTTCTTATTATTATCAAGAATCTGTAATATAAGAATTTGAAAGTTACTTGGTTTGTAGAATAATAAAATACAGTAGTGCAACAACAACAAATTCAGCAACAAATATAGTAGAAATAGCAGCAACTCAAGTGTTAAGACAACTCAGAAAACTCCACAAAGATGCTTCAAACTGGTAGCTATCAACTTCACAAATTGCCTAAGGGATCTTTCTATTTTTCTCAAAGTTTTTGCACTCAAATAATACTCACAAAGCTCTGAAATTTCAGCTTGCTATATGTATTAAGCTGCTGATGTTTCTCAAAGATATGTCTTTAAGCAACTCTCCAAGATGTGTCTGTGTAAAATAGAGTGTGTGCCCCTTTTTATAGGAGAAGAGCAGCCCTTAAAATATGCAAATAAAGTCATATTTTTTGGACAGATTTTGGTTCTCCAAAAGTCTGACTTTGTGTGCTAAACACTGTTCAAAAGCTGTCAAAAAGTATTGTATTTGTCACCACACAATGACTTTTGAGTTTTGTACTCCAAAGTCTTTGCACAGTAAAACAACCAAACTTGTACTATTCCTTCTTTAATTTCAGCTTTTATCAACACAAAATTCAAATACTCAAATCGAATAAAAACAAATTCACTAAGCACTTGAAACTTTTATCATAAACTATCATGACTAAGCGAATAGCTATTTCAAAACTAATGAATAACTAATTATCAGTGATTAATAACTATGAACGACTAAGCTGACATAGATTAAATACAACTAATAATAAAAATATAAATAATATAAATAATAATAATAAAAATAAATTAAAAAATTCATAAATTATGCTATACATAAACTAAATACAATACAATTAGAAAAAATAGACAAAGGAAATGAGAATAGGGGTATACCAAACGAGGGCGTTCGGGGTGGTCGCCGGAATTTGGCCGGATTTTTAGTTGCCGAATTTTCGGGATGCAATTGACATCAATAGGTAGGTCTTGAAGATCTCTATCCGTTGATATAGGTATTTTGGGGTGGTAGTGGCCGGAACTTCAAGGTTTTGGGCAAAAAAGTGGAGGCTAAAGTTTCCTAGATCTGAAATTCAAGGAGTTTGAGGGGCTTTTGAAGGATTTGGTTTGGAGATATCGAAATAAGAGGTTGTGGAGATTAAATGGTGTGAATTTGGCAGTGTTTGGAGGTTGGCCACCGCCGGTGGGCAATTTCCGTCGGTAGTGGCGGCGGCGGAGAGAAGAGAGAGAAAAGAGAAAGCGTTATGGGGGAAATGAGGGAATTTTTCAGATATTTTAGGCTTTAAATACCTCTTGAGAGATCAAATATGGACCATTAGATCAAGGAGTGATCAATGGGTGAGATTTGATCTTGGGTCACTTAATGAAAACGACGTAGTTTTGAGGCAAAACTACGTCGTTTTAGACCCTTTCAAGGGCAGCCCCTTATCTTGCACTTTTGGCCACTCTCTCTTACAAATTTGGCCCAATTTCTTCCTTAATCCTACATATTAAACTAAATTTACACAAACAAATAAATTAATTAAGTAACTTATTTAAATGATCAATTAACTAGATTAATTCACCAATTGAAATAGTTAATTAATTCTTAAAATGCACAAATAAAGAAAGAACTATTTTTTGGTATTTTTATGATAGAAAATATTCAATCAAAGACACAAAAATTGAAAAAAATAATTAAAGCAACAAAACACTAATGACTTTAAGAGGTGTTAAAATAGTGCAAATATTAGGCATTCACAGATGCCCCTCTTTGCTCGAGAACATGAAGAGTTTTCGTGAAAATAAAAATGAATGCCATGGCTAATATTTTCTCACATATCACTCCAATGAAAGCAGTTTTTGAAAAATGGTGACCGAACCCTGCTTCTGAGGTTTCCTACATATCCTTGTTTAGAGAAATCAGGTCAGTATAGTTCTGGGAAACTTTGGTAGCTGGGACTACCGGACACTAGATTTAAGACTGTTGTTGCTGCTATTGTTATTGTTGTTACTGTTACTTGCTGCTTACATCAAAAGGAAAAGAGAAGAGAACTGCATATGTATGCAAACTAAGAGTTACAAAATTCCTAATCTATGTGTCTTGTGGAGTCAAATCTTGATTCTTGACTCGCTCACTTGTGTTGGCCTTAGACTGGATCTTGATACTCTTTGAAGAAAAGATTATGGCTTATTCTCGATCACTCGCCTTCCTGATTCGAAATTGAGAAGACGAATCTTGAGATGCTGGGTCGGTGACACATTATCAAAATTAACTCCAACTATCTTGTGATCGAAAGATTTCTTTGTTCTGATGATAAACTGAAACCACAAGCTTTAATCGTCACAACATGTGCTCTACGGCAGTGCCTACAAAGCCATCAAAGACAAACAAAATGAACAAAACATTTTGCCCTAGTTTGGCACTGAGAAAATTTTGTGAGTTATTGGGTAAAGCTGCAGATCAGCTTATTTTATTTGAAAGATGCAAAAATGAAATCTTAGGTATACAATTGATATAACTTGGACATAGGAGGTGCGTGTCCTATGGGTATCATTGGAATGGCTGTGAGATTGAAGGACTAGAACTAGGAATTGTGTCTCCTTGGAATAATGACTCATTTTAGGGAGTGCATCTCCTATTAGAATGAACACGGTTGACTCAAGTTAGGAAGTGTGTCTCCTACGAGTGAGGTTGAAGGACTTGGTCTAGGAAGTTCGTCTCCTAGGATTGGTAGTTTGGATTAGGAAGTGCGTCTCCTATTGGAATTACTCAAACTAGGAAGTGCGTCGCCTACGAATGAGGTTGAAAGACTCGGACTAGGAAGTGCGTCTCCTAGGATTAATGGTTCATATTAGGAAGTGCGTCTCCTATTTGGAATGACTCTAACTAGGAAGTGTGTCTCCTACGAGTGAGGTTAAAAGACTTGGACTAGGAAGTGCGTCTCCTAGGATTGGTGGTTTGGATTAGGAAGTGTGTCTCCTATTTCAATGACTCAAACTGGGAAGTGTGTATCCTACGAGTGAGGTTAAAAGACTCCGACTAGGAAATGTGTCTCCTAGGATTGATGGTTCAGAGTAGGAAGTGTGTCTCCTATTGGAATGACTCAAACTAGGAAGTGTGTCTCCTACGAGTGAGGTTGAAAGACTTAGAGGGAATGTAACTAGGGGTTGGTGCCCTGTATCACTACGAAAGAATCTAACCAGGGGTTGGCACCCTGTATCACTAAGAAAGAATTTAACCAGGGGTTGGCGCCCTGTATCACTAACGCGGAATATAATTAAGGGTGTGCGCCCAAACTAGGAAGTGCGTCTCCTACGAGTGAGGTTGAAAGACTTAGAGGGAATGTAACCAGGGGTTGGCGCCCCGTATCACTAAGAATGAATGTAACCAGGGGTTGGCGCCCTGTATCACTAAGAATGAATGTAACCAAGGGTTGGCGCCCTGTATCACTAAGGGGGAATATAATCAAGGGTTGGCGCCCAAACTAGGAAATGCGTCTCCTACGAGTGAGGTTGAAAGACTTGGAGGGAATGTAACCAGGGTTGGCACCCTGTATCACTGGAAACGAATGTAACCAGGGGTTGGCGCCCTATATCACTAACAAAGAATATAACCAGGGGTTGGCGCCCTGTATAACTAAGGGGGGATATAATCAAGGGTTGGCACCGAAACTAGGAAGTGTGTCTCCTACGAGTGAGGTTGAAAGACTTGGAGGGAATATAACCAGGGGTTGGCGCCCTGTATCACTGAGAATGAATGTAACCAGGGGTTGGTGCCCTGTATCACTAACAAAGAATATAACCAGGGGTTGGCGCCCTGTATAACTAAGGGGGGATATAATCAAGGGTTGGCACCGAAACTAGGAAGTGTGTCTCCTACGAGTGAGGTTGAAAGACTTGGAGGGAATATAACCAGGGGTTGGCGCCCTGTATCACTGAGAATGAATGTAACCAGGGGTTGGTGCCCTGTATCACTAACAAAGAATATAACCAGGGGTTGGCGCCCTGTATAACTAAGGGGGGATATAATCAAGGGTTGGCACCGAAACTAGGAAGTGTGTCTCCTACGAGTGAGGTTGAAAGACTTGGAGGGAATATAACCAGGGGTTGGCGCCCTGTATCACTGAGAATGAATGTAACCAGGGGTTGGTGCCCTGTATCACTAACAAAGAATATAACCAGGGGTTGGCACCCTGTATCACTAAGGGGGAATATAATCAAGGGTTGGTGTCCAAACTAGGAAGTGTGTCTCCTACGAGTGAGGTTGAAATACTTGGAGGGAATGTAACCAGGGGTCGGCGCCCTATATCACTGAGAATGAATGTAACCAGGAGTTGGCGCCCTGTATCACTGAGAATGAATGTAATCAGGGGTTGGCGCCTTGCATCACTAAGGGGGAATATAATCAAGGGTTGGCGCCCAAACTAGGAAGTGTGTCTCGTACGAGTGAGGTTGAAAGACTTGGAGAGAATGCAACCAGGGGTTGGTGCCCTGTATCACTGAGAATAAATATAGCCAGGGATTTGCGTCCTATATCACTGAGAATGAATGTAACCAGGGGTTGGTGCCCTATATCACTAACAAAGAATGTAACCAGGGGTTGGCGCCATGTATCACGAAGGGGAAATATAATCAAGGGCCATCGCCCAAACTAGGAAGTGCGTCTCTTACGAGTGAGGTTGAAGGACTTGGAGTGAATGTAACTAGGGTTTGGCGCCTTGTATCACTAACAAAGAATGAAACCAGGGGTTGGCGCCCTGTATCAGTGAGAAAGAATGTAACCAGGGGTTGGCACCCTGTATTACTAAGAGAGAATATGGCCAGAGATTGGCACCCTGTATCGCTGAGAGAATGTAACCAAGGGATGACGCCTTGTATCACTTAGAGAGAAAGTAATCAGGGATAGGATACCTTGTATTAAGAACCTCACTTAGGATTAGTGTACCTTAGGTTGGAAAATACAGCTAGGAATTGGTGTACCGTATACTGAACATGCGACTAGGGTGTGATGTGCACTATATCAAAATGGGACCTCAACTAAGGACTAATGTACCTTATGCTGGAAAATGCAGTGGTTGATGATGTAATTATAGGCATGCCTAAGAAGAAGAAGTAGAGTCTTTGAAGAACTTACCTTTGGTAACATTCGTACTTTGAGAACTTCATTTCTATGCTACTTTGTTTCCTGCTTCAAACAAAGAATAATTTGTGAGTTTAAGCAGTAGTGGTCGGTTTGTGGCCTTGATGCCCCGAGTAGTTTGAATTTGTGGCCACCTTGCTAAACAAGAACTGATTCTTTCAGCGCGATACCGAGTTTCTCAGATACTCTGTATTGCCTTTTGAAAACCTTGGCTTTCTATCTCTACCCCCAACTGTTTCGTACCCGGATATCACATAGCTTTTGGCAAGTTTTCTTTAAAAACCAAACTTGATTATCATGCACCCGATATCAGTTTGTGCCTATGGTGTTGTCATCTTTGCCATGAAGCAAGTCGTGCCTTTGTCAATGCAGTGTATGCCCCACATCATTTGTTTTGCACTTCCGGGAAATGGTGACCAATTTTGTGGCCCTTTCTTTGTTGGATTTCTAAGCAAATAGACCAGCAAAGTTTTTTCTTTGGAACTTCCGTTTGCATGAACCCTTGTATCTTGTTCAACTTCAACAACTTATTGTGCATGTTGCTCTCTGGGTATGTCCTCTTTGACGTGCTATGATAGATAGTCAGAAAGCTGGTAACAGATTTTGAAATCATTTCTTGTATATTTTAACAAAGACTGACTCAAAATAATAATGCAAATGGACACAAAGACGCAATGTAAAAGTGAAAAGGAATAGCATTTAACTGAAAACGCCACGTTACGGGGAGAGAAACAAAGAATGGGCTCTTTTGAATATGGTAGTCAAACTGTAATGATCATGACATGCATTTTGGATTGAGCGGCCAAATCTATCTAGCCAAATCTACCCTTTCTACTTGTTGTTCCCTTTCGTCTTTGAAGTTGGCCTCTTTGTGCCAATTATTTGCATAATATCATAGCTCACCTTCGACCGGTAGTACCCCGGAAGGTTTTCACCAACCAACCTCTCTCATTTATTTATCTCTACTTACCATCACCTTACAGTGCCTATTAGGGTTTTCACTAGTAAGACTTTCTCATTTTTTATTCATTATCGCATTTTGATCTTCTTCATTTTTTTGCGAGCAACTTGACATTGTTCCATGTCGTGTGAAAAATGTTGTTTATTGTGTGCTTCACTTGGCATTCTTAAATGCTAATTGGGAGGTCTTTATTTGGATTTTGGATAGGGTTAGAAAGAAAGGGTCGCATGAAGGCTCAAAATAGATGAAAGATGATAGGGTTGTATATTTACAACTCTTAGAATTGACTCTTCATAAAAACATATATAAAAAAAACTTCTGCCCCAGTTTCAGATACTGGGAATTTTTATTTTTTCATTTGGTTAGACTGAAACCTAGTGTAGAGCAGCTGCCTACGTATCCTTTAAAGGAATCAAGTCAAACGTAGTTCAAACTAACACGAATGATTTCTTTGCTGTTTTTCTTTTTATTTTTCACTTTTCATTTTTCTTTTCTCTTTTCCTTTTTATCTCTTCTCCTTTTTTTTTATAATCAAATTGTCTTAGCTCATGTTTTCTAGTGGTATGAATCTTCGATTATTTTTTTTCTTATACTTTATACTTGATTCCAAAAGAGGGGGTCGAAGAAAAATAAAACAGGCTCAAAAGGGGTAACGAAGGATATAAAGTGTTTGGGTAGCAGAAAAAAGGGCCTCCCAGCCTCAACAATGTCAAACATTCTATCTCTTCTCAGGTTAGACATTGATGGACATGACTGCCTTCTTGATTTTGCCAGTTGTATAGCTCTGTAGTCAATATCTTGTTCGCAACAAATGACCTTTGACTAATTGGAGCCACATTTTCTTTGTCTTTGCCTTGATATGAAATGATCACTTCAGTACCAACTAATCCAGTTTAAATTCTCTAGAATGCACCTTCTTTAGAGATTTGGGTCTTCTTCCCTGATATGATTAGATTATGGAAGGTCATGGCCAAAAAGCCTTTTATCGATTAGTCCAACTAGGCTTCAAAACTTTCAATTATCCTTAATCCGGTATTCATGATAGGTTTGAGATAAACATCTTTAACCTCTATGGATATGACTATATTGGTTCCATGTGGCACAGGCTTATCATCAAAGTTCTTCAACCTCTTATTTATCCTCCGAGTAATCTTTTCTCGATTCAATTAAAGATTAGACAGACTTTCTAAAATCTAGCCGAAAACTCCGCATGCAAGTCACGTCACTAGAATTGGTGTGAAAAGAACTATATATGCAAAAGAACCATACACAATGGATTAACATGACACAAAGCGAAAAGTTGCATTTTATTGATTAAAGGATAGAGAGGATTGATGACAGGACAAACAAACAACATCTAGATCACAACCTCAAAATAATCCGGATGATAGAAATTATGACAAAATAAGTTACCAAGACTCCTTCCCGGCAAGGTAGGGAGTGGCTTTCCAATTATCAAGCTAAACATCTTAGCTACAAATTTATGCATCAGCATCAAACATGATCTTCAATAATTTTGATTGTCTTGCATTCAGTGGACAGGTTCTTGATATTTTCCACCAAACCATCCCCATATTATTTATCATTGTAAATCAGCCGAACAATGCGTGCTTGCTCATGACGTTTAGGATGCCATTATCTTGGACCACGATCATTCCTTCTTGAATCATCATTTCTATTTCCTTTTTCAAAGCCCGACAATCCTCAATGATATGCCCCCGGACATTAGAATGGTACATGCACCGTACATCATGGTCAAAACCTTTTGCATATGGATCAGGAACATACCCTTGAAGCGGCTCAATCATGCCAAAATATTTTAGCCTTTCAAACAAACTTGTGTAGGATTCTATGATTGGCGTGAAATTGTCCCTCTACTTATGTTCTCGTTCGCACTCTCTTATTTTGGACGAGGGTTGTAGGGTGGTTGAGAGTTTTGTTGTCACGGACGAAGGTATGTTAAAGCTGGGGCCTGCATATGTTGGTGATTGGATGGTTTGACATAAGACTGAGCATTGAATGTTGCATACTATGGAGCAACTGAGTATCGTGGATCCGGGGGTTGAGATGCTCCCCTTTGGCCTCTTTTTGCCTGTGATGCCATCATGGCCTCCTCAATATTTCTTCTTTTGGTTAACAAGGATGTCCGGCCTATTCTGGATTTCTTGGGTGGCTTCTTTGATAGCTACTTGACTTATAATTCGGCCAGTATTGAGGCCATTCTCGACCACTTCTCCTATCTTGATTGCATCAGCAAAAGGCCTGCCCATTGCGGACATTATATTTTGAAAATAATCAGGATCCTGATCCTGAAGGAAGACAGTGATTAACTCATGGTCATCCATGGGTGGCTTAACTCTAGATGCTTGCTCTCTCCGCCTAACGGCATACTCCCTGAAGCTTTCAGTCGGCTTTTTCTTCGTATTCGATAGGAAATTGTGATCTGGCGCAATATCAAGGTTGTACTGAAATTGTTTGACGAAGGCTTGGGCCATGTCATCCCAAATGTGCCGGTGTGAGACATCTTGGTCAATGAACCATTCGGAGGCTACCCCCACAAGACTCTCCTCGAAATAAGCCATCAACAACTCTTATGTTCCTCCCGCTCCCCTCAGCTGGTTGCAGTACTTTTTCAAGTGGGCAATAGGGTCACCGTGTCCATCATATTTCTCAAATTTGGGGGTCTTGAAACCTTGTGGCAAATGGATGTGAGGAAACAAGCACAAATTACTGAATGAGACACTTTTGTGACCACCTAGTCCTTGTATTTTCTTTATGTTCAGCTCAAGACTTTTCATTTTCCTGGCCATCTCATCTGGCTCTCTTGTCTTGAGAGCCTTTTCATTTTCTGTTGGTGACTCATACTGTAGGGTCTAATTATGTGGAGTTGAAACCTTAAAAGCCATATCTGGAGAGTAGTATTGGACATCATAATCATGATATAATGGCTCGATGTTTGGCCTCGTCACAGGATTTGGTGGCGGGATTGTATACAATGGCGCGCCAGACATAACGAGAAGGGTGTTCCTAACCAGTGCGGCAGGAGGTCACACATTGGAAGTACCAGGGGCGGTAGGGAAATTGTAATTTGGCACATACCCCAGAGGTAGAATGTGATCACTCCTTATGGGGAGCGGTAGTTGAGTATCCTGGGATACGGTGTAAGTTCCCTCTGAGGGACCCTGAGGCGGAGGCTGACCGGAGACCCAAGCCTGATACACATTAGACAGTTGTCGTTTCAATCTTCTTACTTCCTCCGACTCTTGCTCAACTGATTGACCCTGAGGGTCGTCACTAACCACCTCGATCTCATCATTATTAGCCATTGCGACCTTCCTCTTAGATCAGGTAAAGTAATGATGTGTTGCCAGTTTCACCACAAACCAACCACCTTAAACTTACTAAATAAGAGACAACAAATGTGTTAGGGTTAAGAATTTTACATATATGAATCACACGTAATATGTCATGATCCTAACGATATCACCACTTCTAAAATGCTTTTGGAAGGCTTCATGTTTCATTCTGGCTTATAAGGTTGTTGCATATTATTTTCTCTCTTTCTTCTTTTTCCTTCTTCTTCTTCTTATTCTTCTTTTTTTTTACACCTTTTTATCTTCATCCCTTTATTTTAGAATTATTGAGAAATATTTCGATAGAACCTTTTAGGGGTTGCCTACGTATCATGTCGCCACATGAATCAGATCATTATGTAGTTTAGGAACATGACCGTTTGTTTGTTTGTTTGTTGTTTTTTCAAAAAAAAATTACAAAACAAAGTTTTCCTACTTTTTATTTTTTTTATTTTTAATGTACAAAAAGCAACATCTTTTTCGTTCATTTTTGAATTTTTCTAAAACAAAATCTTTTTCATTGATTTTTGAATTTTTCTTCTCTTTTTTTTTTTGATACACGACAAAGTAAAGTTACATAAAGATACAACCTAAAAGAAAAATATTTAAACAAGACCGGACTCGACTCAAACTTTGTTTTTTCAAAACAAATATAAAATAAAAGGCAAAACAACAAGACTCAAAACACCAAAAGACTCTTACAGTTTCGATGACTACAAATGAACAATCAAAGTGGACTGCCAACTAAAAGAAGCCTCTAATCTCTGCAGGAGAATCCACCGGCATCATTGTAGTCAAGGTGCTTATTCCTGCGGCTGACCTCCCATATCATGGTATATGCGCTTCAAGTCTGTGGCAATGTGGCATGCAAAGTTTGTAGCTACCGTAGCAAATTGCTCTCGGGTCAAACCCTGACAAGTCACACACCCTCGAGCGGTATAAGTAGCCTCTTCATAGACCCTCCTTCTAACATGCTCCTGAATCTGACTTAAAAACTGAATCTGTCGCTCATGGTTATTGGCTATGTCTGATATATCTGCCTCGCATTGTAATGCTAGATTCAGCTGGTTCTGGACCTTTTCTAGCTCATTCTCTACCTGGTTCTTACCTGATTCTGCAGCCTTGGCCCGAGCCCTTAGATCGTGGATGATAAGGTTGTAATGCATTTCTTCGTGCTTTGGAATGGCTGCATGTTGCTGAGCAGCAACCCTTATTGTCGCTTATCAAGTCGCTTGTCAAAGTTGTGCTTGAAGCGCTTGAACCTCATGTGTCAATCTGATTTTCTCCTCTTCAAACTCAATGCACTACAAATCCCTATTCACGTTAGCGATACTTATATCCCTACGTAGAGCCCGGATGATGGATTCATAGTCTCTTGTTATTTCTTCCTTGACCTGCCCTACTCTTGTTCTGATTTCAATCTCCCATTCTGTCGTACTCTTCAGAACTGTCTCTTGCCTGGATCCAAAAGCATCTTGGTCATGGAACCACTCAAAATATATAGGTTCTAACTCTCCTCAATCCTGATCTTGCACCATAGTGTGAAATTAAAGCATCTTAATTTCATCCCAAACCTGTTGAGCATAAGCCTCACGAACAGGATCCTCTGATGTTACCTCCCACGTGAATCTTTGCACGTGCTCCACTATTGGCACTACCTATTTTCGACCTAACTGGCGTAGGGCTCTCACAGGCACATACGGTTGAAAACCCCAAAGACCCATCAAAATCAAAAACGAATGGTGGTAAGACATGTATATGACTTCTTTTGGTGAGAACCAGTGGTACTTCCATGTGATTTTGGTAGCGGTCAACTTTTGAAGATGCCCTCTCTATGCTTCGACTCCCTTGGGGAAGCTACTATCTTCAGTCAAATCTTCAAACTCATCTCCAAACTTATTGTGGCTCCAATAAACACTAAAATTTACCCATATGGGATGATTGAGAAGGTGCTCTAAAAACCATATTTGGAGTATGATGTTACAGCCCTCAAAGAAATCCTTTCCTTCCCGACACTTGGTCAGGGCACGATAAATATCGGACAATACCATAGGAATGATAGTGATGTCCTTTCCATGCAATAAAGTGGTGAATATGCCGGATAATCGAATATCAATATTTTTGTCATGCCTCAGGAAAACCATTGTCCCTAGAAATGCCACTAGGAATGCTTTCCGCCCATGGCTTTGCCAAGCTTTGTATCCAATTTTATTATCAAGCTCTTTTCCGTGCTTTGAAACTCCAACTGGACACCCATACCTGTCGTACAAGAAATCCAATCGGACGTGCCATCGTTCCACACTTGCTATTTTATTTTGGTTGATTGTCATCTGCTCAAGGAACTCACTGCCAGTGACATCCCTTGGGTCTAAGGGTCTCTTCTTCAGAAGCTCATCACCTAACCTTGTGTATCCAGCTAACTCATCCAAAGTGGGAGTCATTTCAAAACCACTAAAACGGAATACGTTTTAATTAGGATCCCAGAAATGCACTAATGCCTCGATTAAGTCCCTCTTTGGGTTGATCTCGATAATGTTCATAAAATGACCCAGATAGTCCTTTATCTTTTCCTGCTCACAAATACCCATATTTTCCCACCATTGTCTCAACAAACGGGGTGTTTCATGCACAACCCAAATCTGTGGGGGATGATATCAGATCTTCTTTTCATTGCATCCATATTACACCTAAGTAGTAGAACATGAGGTTAGGACCGATGCAAGCTTAGATAATACAAAAATCTCTGATACCTTGGGGTTTGACTCATGAAAGTTAGAAATGGCAATGGGGGACTCAAGTAACCGACCCTAACCGTGCTTTGAAGTAAGGGTTTACTGAAATTGAGTGGACACTCTTGTTGGAAGATGATAAAATTTCGAAAGATCAGTCAATTATGACCATAATGGTAAGACTTGACCGATCTGGACGGGGCACCGAACCATAAAAGGGTTGTCTAGGTATCTTGTATAGGGTCAGGAATCGAGTGTGCTTAGTTTGTACAAGAGACAAAACTGGACGACAAAGCCTTCTTGATAAAATGAACCTTTCGTACTTCCAAAGAAGCTTTTGGGGCAGGCACAGCAAAATAGCCGAACATAGGGACCAAAATGATAAAACGTCGCTAAAATAAATAAAATGGCAATTTTTACGAAAATGTCCCTTCGATACTACCGAGAGAGGCTTAAAATTTGTCTCGGCAATTACTACGACCATACGGAAAAAACAATAAAATGTAGACAAAAATAAAGAAAATGGCTATTTTTTCAAAAATAGCCCTTCGGTACTTACGTGGAAGGTTTTAAGGGTGTTTCGGCAGAATGGCCAGACATGAGGGCCAAACAGTAAAAGGTGACCAAAAATAGCAAATTTGTTTTTTTAAAAATTTTATGCAC
>AWOL01S0196615.1:0-10309 GCA_000715115.1 Nicotiana otophora | reverse complement strand
GATGCTGTGCCATATTGTGAGTGTTAATGCACGAAGGGTGATGTCGTGCCATATTGTGAGTATTAATGCACGAAGGGTGATGCCGTGCCATGATATGGGAGTTAATGCACGAAGGGTGATGCCGTGCCATGATATGGGAGTTAATGCACGAAGGGTGATGCCGTGTCGTTTCTATTAATTTTATGGTGAGATTGAGAGTAAAAGCACGAAGGGTGATGCCGTATATTTTTCCTTACTGTATTCTCTATTCTTGTCGATTCATGGTATATTGACTGCTCCGGTGATCATTCTGTTGTAGTTCTTTATCTTGTATTCCCCTCAGTATGATTCCCCTCCCGACATTTCCTGTTTAGTTCTCCATTTCTGTTATATACACTGTTAAATTGTACAGGCTGATTTGTAGGTGCCTTGCCTTAGCCTCGTCACTATTTTCTGTGCAGATTTTGATACCGGCTTGGGTTGATCGAGAATTTTGCTATTGGTTCGCTGTCCGGAGACTCAAGGTAGATCTGTCGGCGTTCACAGACCTTAAAGTCCCCGTCTATCTTTTCTGTTCTACTGTTTCTTTCATTCAGACAGTTGTATTGTTTTTAGACTATTACTTGTCGTAAATTCTAGAATACTCGTAAATTGTGACTTCAGATCCTGGTGGTAGTAATTAATACAGTTTTATGATATTTCGCACTTATTATATTTTATCTTAGTTAATTATTGTTAATTACTGAATGGAAATAAGGAATTGGTTTAATAATTCTCTAACGTTGGCTTGCCTAGAAAGTGAAATGTTAGGCGCCATCACGGTCCCGTCGATGGAAAATGTTGAGTCGTGACAGGAATTCTTCTGATGATGGTCTGTTTTCAAACAAGCCGACTCCGCACCTAATTAGATCAAACTAGCAAAAAAATGATTTCTTAAAGAAAGTTTGGCATCATTCTACCTCTTTTAAAATGTCCTTCCTAACTTGGAGACTTCTTTAAAGAAAGCTCCTGTTTAATGACATGATTGATAAGTTTGGTACTAATATCGCTTCTAGATGCTCTTGCTGTAGTGTCCCACAGGTTGAGACTATACAACATATGTTCGTGAAAGTGAGGCAGCTATGTTCATTTGGAAGGCAATGGGCAACCCGCTGGGAACTGGGCATCAACATGCCCCTGTTCCTGTCATCTTCAAAAACTGGCGGGAAGGAAAAGCAAAGAACATAGTTCATGGCTTGATTCTCCAAGTAGCATCAACAGTCATATGCTGGGAGATTTGAAAAGAGAGAAGCTCTTGTAGATATGTCACGCAGAAGAAATTTCATCTCAACTTCATGAAACATCAAGTTATATGGACTATCAAATCCATAATCTCCAAATTAATGCCAAATGGAGACGTCTATCAACATTGGCCTAACTTTTGCAGCAGGATAGAGAAGTTGAGACCTATTCAAACTTGGAAACAAGTTCAATGGCATCCTCCTCTATATGACACTATCAAAGTTAACACTGATGGTAGTTATATAAAGGAAAGCGGAAAAGCTGGCATAGGAGGGATAATCAGAGATGGGAATGGTAACTGTATCATGGCCTTTGCTATGCCTGTTAATTGTGATAGCAATAACATGGCCGAAGCCTTTGCTGCGGAGTTTGTAGGGAAATGGTGCAACCGATTAGGTTTCACTAATTTTGCTCTCAAACTAGACTCAACTGTCATGGTTAACATGATCAACCAAAGAGGAACAAAGAACATGAAACTAAAGATGGTGGTGGAAAGGATTATAAAAGTTGTCCAATATGCAAATGCGACTGTTCAACACTGCTACAGAGAGGGCAACCAAGTAGCCGATGCCTTAGCTAAACTAGCCTCCACCTCCAGTACAAGGTTGATTTGCCACTCTTTCGGCTAGTTACCAAAGGAAGCTAAAGGCCCCTTCATTCTGGATAAATGGCAAATGCCTAGTATCAAAACAAAATATGATAAGTGCAACTTTTTTGTTAGTTGATTGTGTATATATATGCACTGGCAGTAGAGAAGACTTTGTATACCTCCTACTGTTTTTTGGGTGATAGAAATCACCATGTTGTATTATGTTATTGAGGTAAGGTCAAGCCTCCCTCACTGCAATTTTTTTGATATACAACACCCTCAGACCTCTGTCTAGGGTACTTCACAAAAAAAAAACTTATTGGAGCATTCAAAACTTATAAGTCTAAGTTTGAAATAATACGTTAAATGATAAAATTATAAAAAAATTTTAAAAATATTTATCAACTACACTACAATAAGCATTTTTGTATATTAAATATAGTTAAAACTTATATACATGTAATGTCAGACTGATTTGATTTCGGTTTGACTTTTTAAAGTTAAAACCAAACCAATTATAGTTGGGTTTTTTCCCCAACACCAAACCAAATCATAGTCGGAGTTTTTTCTAAGTTTGACTCGGATTATTGGGTTGGTGCGATTTGTCGGTTTTCTTTGTACACCCCTACGACGTACTATCGAAAGAAAATCGAAGATCCAATAGTACTCAATGGAGTAGAAGTGATTAAATTGTTGAAGATATTGAGGAATTCTCAATTCAATAATAAATAATTAATGAAAGAAAACTTTTAAACCATCACTTATCATATTGTTACGTATCCTAATCAAGATTTCTTATACTAGGCAAAAGAACCGCTAATCTAGACAAGAATCAAGATTCTTTGCAAATAAAAAGTTATGCTGACGTGTCCTACTTTCACTAAAAAATTAGATCAAATCCATAAAAACATAACCATGCTATCCAAAAAACTAAATATTGTTACCCTGATTTAATTGCTACGGTTATCAATTATGTAGTAGCTATACCACACAGGCACACACGGAGTAATTTAAAAGTAAGCATTATCTAAGACTAACTAATGTTGAATTTAATTAGTATTCCAAAAAAGTACAGCAAACAAAAAGGGAAGGATTATCAAGAAATTACAAATAGGGTAAAATTAAAGGATATTGAGTAGATGACTTTGCCTATTTTTGATTAATTAAAATTAAAACCCTCATTTCTTTTTAACATAGGTCAGTTTTCAAAGTCTCTGGTTACTTGGTCTGTGGTGGCAAAGCTGAGGATTCCGTGCATTGCACTACTGTTGGAGATCCATGTCTATGCAGAAGTTCACGTGCCAACTCTTGAAGATCGCCGCTGCCGCCTCCGGTAGTCGACGGTGACATCTCTACCGGAGCTCTAGCGCCGCCGCCAAAGTGGCGTGGGTCCATAGGCGGCGGCCGTGGCTGCTGCATTGCCCAAGAGGGTTGAACCATTGGGTCAAAAAGTGAGGATAAATCATATGCTGCTGGCAATATTGAGGTTCCTGCTGTTGGCAAGTCTGATATGGAGAGTGCTGGCTGTGGCGGTAGCAGTGTCTGTGGTTGTTGTGACGGCGGCTGCGGCGGCGGTGTTGGAAGCTCTAGGGTTGCAAGGTGGGCTTGTAAGTATGAGAGTTCTGCTTGTAAATTAACTACCTGAGTTGATAAACAACTGTAAGGTGTCAGTGCACAGAAATTAAACGTTTTCTTTACTAACATACTATGCCTGAAAAATGAACAATATAATTTCGTGGATCACTAGTGGCAGAATTAATTATGCTTTGAATTTTTTATTATTTAAAAACCACCTAATTATTTGGAAGAGAAAAAACTAAACTTACATGATGCATGAGTGACTCTCACAAAGAGTCGAGATTTTGATTACATGAAAATATTTGCTTTATCCAAATTTAAAGAAAAAGGTATATATTGCATGCTATATAGTCTAAATAACCATTTTGTAATCATGGGGTGTCTTTCTGTTACCAGGAAAGAAGGAAAAGTAATTTTAGGTAAATGCATTCTGAATGATCTATTTGGCTAAGTTCTTATAAAAGAATTTGGTACGGGTGATAAAGGATAATTAATATCGAGATTAAATTTTAGATGAGTTCATCTCATGTTTGGTTGGGATAAAATCGTAGTATAACTAATTAATCTCGGAATTAGTTATCCCGTGATTGAAGTGTTATTTTTATCCCTATAAAAGGGTGGGATAATAATCCGAGATAACTTGTTTCCCAACCAAATGACCCCTAGTGAAAGAGGAAGGACAGGTTTCGAGATTCAATTTTTCTATGGTGAAATTCAAAAATAGCCAGATTTACAAGTGGTAATTGAAAAATAGCCACAATTTCAAAAGTAATCGAAATTTAGCTATTTTTTATTTAAAGATAAATCTGAACGAAAATACTGTTTAAAATCCGAAAAATATTCCAACATAATATACTGGAGTTCGAATTTTTTACATGTGAACTTCCAGCATAATATACTGATCTAGCATAATATGCTGGAAGTTCATACACATGTGCTCAAATCTCCAGTATATTATGCTGGAACTTTTCGTGTGCTGGAGTTCCAGCATAATATGCTGGAAGTTCATACACAGGTACACCAATCTCCAGTATATTATGCTGGAACTTTCCGTGTTGCAGCAAAATATTGGCTAGTTTTTATGACTTTGCACACGCTGGCTATTTTTTAATGACTTTGCACACGCTGACTATTTTTCAACTATTAGTCCGAAAACTAGCTAGCCCGTGCTATTTCATAATTTTTTAGTTTAAAAGTTTTATAACTTTTCGAAACTGCATAAAATTATCAAAGTGTTCATATTGCAAGAAATTTAGTCGCTTTTGTTCAAAATATATATTTGTCTTAAAAAAATTATCAAATATTTATAATTAATTAATTTAAAACTCATAAATTTCAAATCGTAGGTCAAGAGTCCACAAAAAAATAAATATAAAATATATAGCTCAAGTATAAGGCACACAAAGTGAGGTAGGGGATAAATTTTTCCTATAAGAATGACAAAATCATCCAAGGGCTGGTGTTCTATAGGTCCCGTATATACTTCACATTTTCCATACCTATGCATTTTTCAAATACACCTTTAAGTAATGCTAAACTTTGGGATCTGTGCATTACTGACAAATTCAAGGGAATAGAAGTTGATTTAGGTTCTTTTGGGAAGCATAAAAGTCATCTAACAAATTCCCTCTTCCCAATACTCCAAATGATAAATAAAAAGAGAGGAATGAAAAAATGCAAGAAGCAAATAACCTTCAAAGTCAACCAGCAGACACGGAGAATAATCTAATTAAATCTCTAATACAAGTGAATTATTGAAGTGGAACTTTAATTAAAAATCTCTTAAATCCATTTAAAGGATCAAAATTATTATCAATTTCTAAGATATTTGATATCAAGAAAAATATAGTGTATACCTTATGTTTTCAGAAGAAATCGGCCGGTTTACTTTTACAAATATTGAAATTTTAGATTATCGAAAAATTTAAGGGAAAATTCAGTGTTGACCTCCGTACAGATTTGCCTTATTGTGAAAGCAACTGAATGCAGCGAACACAAACATATTTTACTGTTAATTAGCGTTAAGAAAGTTTTAAAAGGACAGGTTATCAAAATAAGCAGACATAATTCACTATACTAATTGAAGAACCAAAATTAAGTCAAGTTGTTAACCGGATGTAAGGAGAGAGAAAAAGATAGGGCTAAAGAAAGCTTTTTTAATTTTTATTATTATCCTAGTTGAGGAGTATCGGTTTCAACATGCTTCTTAGAGAAACAACAAAAGAGTGGTCATTGTCCCTTGTGCTAAAAATAACCAAAATATATTATATTTTCATTTTGCACCAAAGAAAAAACAGATTGATTTTTTTTTTGTTCAAGAGAAGAATATTTCTATGAATTTTGAATAAGGAGAAGAAGGGGAAGAAATGGAGATTTTAGGTCTATGCCGACCATTTCCTTAATAACAGCAAAATTCAAAGAGATATGCAAGAGAAAAAGTAGAGGTACTGTTGCCCACATCATCATAAGTTAATCAATCAAACAACTTATTGATTTCAGCAAAGTATAAAACTGTTCCCCAAATGCAACACATCATGGTCCATTTCCCCTTTGTACAAGAAAATCTTGTTCAAGATCTAAATACATTATTTTCACTCACTTATATATAGGTGTTTAATTAAGTTTATTGAACACAAAAAATGTGAGACAATTTACATATGACAACTCAAAATCTTAAAACATACTCATGGCAACCTTAAGAAGTCTTTACTTTTGACAACCAATGCCAGATCCAAGACCATGTTCCTCAATTAACAAGAAGGCTTTATTTCCTACATACATTTCTTCTTTGCTTTCTTCACACAAAACATTAATTAATGCGCGAAAGCTGTCTCTTTTCACTCGTCCTAAAATTTTGAGTCTTTTGAAAAAACTTTAATGAATATGGTATTCTTTTTTAAGATCATCATAATCTTAAATAAATTCCTTTGAACTTTGGGAAAATCTGAACAGGACCTGGGACTTAAGAGTGTTTAATTCAGAGTTGATCATATTCGTAACGCATGGAGAAAATGGTTTAAAAAATAATGGAGATTCTTGAATACGCATATGGGGTTGTGCTTTGTATTTATTCTACATATGAAAACATAACGTGGAAGTAGAGTGAAGGCATTGATAATCAGTTGTTGGAGAAGTTCTAAAAGAAGATGCAAAACGATTTGTAACGGAAGAAGAGAGGAGTGTCTTTATTTTACCAACTTTGTTGATAAGACAGACTTTGAATAATTAAAAAAAGCAACCCCCACGAGTTAAAACTATTCTTGAGGAGGACAAATGAGTCTTTTTCAAGAACCAAATTAAAGTTCAGATAATGAGTGTTAACCAATCTATAGTCATGGCAAGAAACACAGTTGAGTCTTCACTTTGATATATGAAATAGTTTGGATTTAACTTATATACGCACGCTGATAGACACATACAGTTTAATATATAAGTTTACCTGTTGTTGAAGAGCGAAGATGTGAGCAACACAGCCATAGACAGGATCTCGGAGTCGAGCTTGAGCTTCATAACAAATGGTGACAACAGCATCAAGACGTTTGTGGACAGGAATGTGAAGGAGAAGCTTTGAAACATTGCTAGCTCCAAATACTTTGTGGACAGCTGCAAAATGGGCTGCACCTTGTTCTGAATCAAAATAAGGTGCAAATATGCAACCAGCTACACACTTCCTTCTCAAGAATTTACAAGCACCACATGGTCCTCCTCCACCACCACCCCCGGTGCTACTACTGCCACTGGTTCCACCACCAACTCCTCCTCCGCCTGTGGCGGTGATCCCGCCTCCAGTGCAACTACTAGGATTATTTGAGCTCATGTTTTTGGAGAATTCACCTCTTTTGGAACTTGATATAACATAATTTGAAGGGGTTCTAGAGAAGAAGAAGAAGAAGAAGAAGAAGAAGAAGAAGAAGAATAGAGGGAGTACTTACTAGGGTTTGGTTGGTGGTATTTGTTGGTATTAATTTTTTTTATTTTTTTTATTTTGAGTTTTGTTGAAGTGTGTATATTAGTGGAGAGGGGGGGTGTTTTAAACACTAAATGAAGCCTTTAAAGCCACGCGATGAAGCAAACCCCATTTAGCTGCTTGCGTGAAGCAAACATGCGATAAGCCAACTGCCTTTTTATTTATCTTCCTTCCTCTCGTGAGTTTTGGCCTTTGCTAGCTAGCATTAGCAACACCCCCTCATGTTTTTCTTTTTCTTTTCTTTCTTCTAGCAATAATAACCTATTTTTCTTTTGGCTCTCTTTTTATACCACTTTTGATGTAATACAAGAAGAATACATCCAAACTTGCTTTATACTAGAAAAAAACCATTGCTATATAACACAAACTTACAAACTAAGAGAATAGTTTTTGGAGAGAGAGAGAGATGTTGAAACGTGTCAATGGGAGTGTCTATATTAGCCTTTCTCTGCGTGTTTCAAGCTGCGTAGAGGGCAAAAGACGCCAACTATATCTCTCCTTTTCGACGTTGAAAAGGAATTCATTCTACCTCATCTTTTCATTCTTTTATAAATTTTTATTAAAAAAAAATCCAAATAGAAACGGCTTTATACGCTTTTTCTATACAAAAGAGTTTGTTGGAATGACATAATTACCTAAAAAGCTACTTAACTGGTTTATTATTACTCTACTAGTATAAGATTTATATATTTAGGCGTATTGTTTTCTTTCGTTTCTTTCCTAGAGTGTTAGTATAAGAATTAAGGAGTGAAAATTTTTAAGCCTATACATGCTGATATGTACTAGTACACTAATATTATAAATTTATGGTGATTATTGTATATTAATGTTTACATCAAACATGTCAAGTTGTCGCGAAATTGAAAAGGAAAAGATGGGAAATCAAGAAGGTAAGGAAGAAAGTAACAATTTTGTATTAAAAATAACATTTGTAGCAAAATCATTATCATAGATTCTTGTCCATTGTCTAACCATATCTAGATTTGCTAAGTTGGTATTGCAGCACTTGAAATAACTACATCAAAATGAAAAGATGGGGTGATATTGACAGCCATCCTTTTTTGTTTTAATTTTAGATTTTCTGATTCAAGCTACTAAATAATTTGCTATTTATTTATCTTAGTCCACTTAAAGTGAATTCCTATAGATTGTATTTATCCCCTTGTAGAAAAATTGTGAAGACTTGAATACGTATGAAGATTAACCATAAAAATATTTTGTCCAGGAGGAACTTTATTGTTTTATTTAGCCGAATAATCAATCATATCGTGTCAACAAATTAACCAAAATGTATGTTTTCAAAAAAGAGTATATTCATAGATTTACCACCTTGGCTTCACTATCTATTCTTTCTCTAATGTGATCCATTTTTTCTTCCATTTTGTTGCAGTTTTTCATTCAAATGCTCAAGATTAATTTCACATTATAAGATGCATGAAAAGATATGGTTAGGTTGTGCTCTTGACGTGCATGATTCTAAATATATGATTGATCTAATGATGAAGAATGTTTATCGATACGCATATGACTAGTTTTACTTTTAAAAATTTAGCCGGTTACTTCATTAATTTTATAAAAAGTCAAATCGTTCATAGCATAAAAGTATTAAACTTTTAAGTGTTTGATTGTGAAAAGAATCATTATACTAGGTATAAAGTCACCAAATGCCAATTACATATAACTCCCTAATAAAGCTTGTATTGATACTATATCAGGAAAAAGGGTAAGTGGCTCGCTATAAAGATAAAAATAATTTATAGTGTAATTCTTTTACCGTACCGGTCGATATTAGTTAAATCCCAAGTTTTATTATTCACGCCAACTTTAAAATGTGTTACAGAATTTCTTGTAAAGTTTATATGCATGGCATATAATACAAATTGTTTCATTTTCGCTCAATTAATTTTCACTTCATTAATAGGTTGACTTGGCTTACAATGGAATGCATATTCTTTGGTTTAAATCGTAATTTGGACAAAGAGCTAGTTACTTTACAGCATAACACTTTTGTTTACTCTTAAATCATAGACGTACGTCACTTCAAAAAAGTAAAGTTACTAAGACTGTTAATTATTGTGCTACTAATCTTTTGTCCTTGTATAACAGTTTGTAAGACGCCAATTAAGAAACGATGAGTATATATATAGACGTGGTATATCATCCTATATATATAACATAATGAAGACGTGGTATATCATCCAAATACTTGCATAGCTTAGTACTCTCATCCCTTTGAAGAAAAACAAGAACTAATCTAATATCAATTTAGAAAAAAATACTATGTAATGTCATTGCTTTTCTATGTTCATAAATTTATTCATTGTGCTTTTGATTTCTTTGTCATGCATGGGGACTTAGAAGCTAGCTAGTTGCCTTGGGAATTCTATCAAACATTATGAAAAATGAATTCAATATAGCTTTTCTAATATAGTTCCAATTTGATAATTACGCTTCTACGTCTTTTTTGTTAGCTTTAATTTTGACAAATAGTTTTTGAAGCTTTCATAACATTAATTACACCAAGTATATATTAGCTGGCCGGCCTCGAAGCACCAGGAAAGTTTTGGTTTAGATTTCTCACCTAATTGATTTAATCACTTTTTCTTGTTTGCCCAAGCTTTTAAAATCTGAGTTGTTTCATAAGTTTTTGGAAAAGTACTTTTGGACATATACAATTTGTGTTCGGCTAATAAATTTGGAAAGCATATTTAAGCGGCAATTAATATTTGGCTATGTTTTTAAAAAGTATTTTTGTGTCTTTTTTTTGAAGAGTAAAATTAAAAATAACTTCTACCCCTCTTTTTTTGGGGAAAAGCTACTTCTTTCAGCTTTGGAAAAACAACTTATGCTTTTATTTAAAGGTATTTATTTTCTCCTAAAAGCTTTGCTAAGCACCTCAACTCTCTAAACATTCT
>AWOL01S0196571.1:0-14841 GCA_000715115.1 Nicotiana otophora | reverse complement strand
TTAGCTCAACAATCTTTTTACACCCTTTGATAACACATGCATGTAAAATAAACAACCCTCTTGTCCAGAAATTATCTTGCTTATTGCCCATTTCTAGACAAAATTCAAAATTGAGGGTTAGAGTGTAGAATCTTACCTATAGGATGAAGACCTAGTGAGTTTCCCTCCTTAATCTTCCAAAACTTGAGCAAGAATTGAAGAATCAATTATTGAGGAACACCTTCTTACTCTAGGAATCTTACCTATAGGATGAAGACCTAGTGAGTTTCCCTCCTTAATCTTCCAAAACTTGAGCAAGAATTGAAGAATCAATTATTGAGGAACACCTTCTTACTCTAGGAATCTTACCTATAGGATGAAGACCTAGTGAGTTTCCCTCCTTAATCTTCCAAAACTTGAGCAAGAATTGAAGAATCAATTATTGAGGAACACCTTCTTACTCTAGGAATCTTACCTATAGGATGAAGACCTAGTGAGTTTCCCTCCTTAATCTTCCAAAACTTGAGCAAGAATTGAAGAATCAATTATTGAGGAACACCTTCTTACTCTAGGAATCTTACCTATAGGATGAAGACCTAGTGAGTTTCCCTCCTTAATCTTCCAAAACTTGAGCAAGAATTGAAGAATCAATTATTGAGGAACACCTTCTTACTCTAGGAATCTTACCTATAGGATGAAGACCTAGTGAGTTTCCCTCCTTAATCTTCCAAAACTTGAGCAAGAATTGAAGAATCAATTATTGAGGAACACCTTCTTACTCTAGGGCTCTCTCTCTCTCTCTCTCTCTAAAATATCAGATTATACCTCAAAAATGACCCAAAGAGTGTATTTAACGAAATATGGTCGGGTTTTAAAAACCCAAAAATGGAGCTCCTGAACAAGGTATGCGATCGTATAACCGATATGCAAACGTCGCATAGTTGGTTACAAAATAGCCAAAAGAACTGCCTGTGTATGCGGTTACTATGCGGTCCGCATAACCGTTATGCGGTCGCATAATGCACATCATAACAGTTTTGCGGTCGCATAGTCGACCGCATAATTGCTTCCAATTGGCTCAATTAACTGGCTCACTCTGCGTCCATTATGCGGTCCGCAAAGTGATTCTGCGGTCGAATAATGGACCGCAGAAATGCACTTTTTCGCCAAAAATTTTCCTTTACTTTCCCGTGCATTGTTAAACCCAAAAGGTCCGAGGCGCGGCTCGCAAGCTTGTCGCAAAGAATTTCTACAATCTTCAAACACGTAATCCTAGTTCGACACCATGAAACATTATTTTCTTTGCAAATTTTACCGGGCTTTACACTTAAGTTCTTCAAAATTTTTTGGGGTGTTACAAAAAGTAACAGGAAATTTCCCTAGCAACCTCATGAATGCTATCAACGAGAGCTATGAAATAGTAAGCGAGGACGTGACGGCCGCCGCTTCCCCCAGGCACGAGAGGTCGCCTCCCCCCATTGTAGCATAACAAAACCCAGCAGAAAAGAGGCCTCCACATCCGTAGAAGAAGGGATGCCCCCAGCTATGAAAAAGCTCCTCGAAGCGTGGCTGATCGATACGCTAGTGAGCGTGCTTAATAAGCTCGCTCCAGACACGACCATAGAAACCGCAAGAGCTTGCATGATACAACGACCATACAAATAATGCAACCGACCAAATCCTCCGACAATAGGTATAACTCACAATATTACTAACAGTGCAGGTGACAACACCCTCGCTGTCGTTCTAAGGAGGATGGAGGAAATGGATAATGAAAACAAAAACACTCCGAGACCATATGAAAGAACACCAAGAATGAGTCGACAAGATACTAGGCACTCCTATGTTGTTGCCAAAAAAGGACGTTGGTAGGTTTATAGAGTAACTGTACAGCAACGAAGCAACCCCGCATGCCATACCAAAGATCTTCAAAATGTCGCCCTACCTATACGGCGGAACGACCGATCCCGAAGATCATGTGACCCATTACGTCACCGCCGTGAAAGGCAACGACCTCGCCAAGGAACAAATGTCCTCTATTTTGCTGAAGAAGTTCGGCAAAACCCTTACGAGAAGGGCATTAACATGGTACTCATAACTACCAGCCCACTCCGTAGAAACTTTCAAGGAAATGGCCGATAAGTTCGTAACTGCACATGCTAGAGCCAAGAAGGCCGAAACAAGAGTAAACGAGATATTCGTTGTCAAGCAGCCCTTGGGAGATGGATTGAGGGTCTTCCTCGCCCCATTCAACAGAGTGAGGATGACCATGCCGAACGTGTCCGAAGGGATGACGGTCACAGCTTTCCAGAACGGGTTGAGTAGAGATGGTTAAAGAGCAACTAGAAAACTGTTGAGCCGATTGATGAAATATCCTCCAACCACTTGGGACGAAATCCATAATGCTTCTTGGTCCGAAGTCCGAACAGAAGAGGATGACCTCAACAGACCAACTCATCGGCTAATCTCGGTATAAATCGAATCTAGAAAAGAACGAAGAGACAACATAATGAGGGATCACCCAGCCCCACGACCCAATATTGAATGACACCAGCCATACGCCAGGGCACCCGCCACACCTTCCCTCCGCTATGAAGAGGCTCATCCAGGCTGAGGATAGGGACTCACCGAAACGAGAGAGGTACGCCCCCTTATTACCTTCTCATAATTTTTATGTGTCACCTACAGAAATAGTCTATGCTCTTGAGAAACTCGGAACAAAGGTAAAGTGGCCTTCAAAGATGAGATTCGATCCGAACACCAGAAAATCCGATGCCCTCTCTGAGTTATACCCGGAATGTGGCACAAAACAGAAGATTACATCACCCTCAGGCAAGAAGTCGTAAACATGTTGCGGCATGGACACCTCAAAGAGCTGCTAAACGACAATGGGAGAAATAACCTCGCTAGAGGACGTGAACCCCAAGGCCTACCGAATCCGCTATCACCAGCTCGTACTATCAACATGATCATCGGCGGCAACGATGACACCTCTATCAACGGCGTGAAGTTCACCATTACTCACAAGCTCAAGTGGTCTATCACCTGCAAACGGTATGACGGACTCGAAGAAAGTATCATATTTGATGATTCAGATGGCGACAATTTGACTTTCCCTCATAATGATACCATCGTCATTACTTTACGCATTTTAGATACTGATGTCAAACGTATCATGGTGGATGATGGAAGTGGAGTGTGCATTATCCATCCCCGAGTCCTCGCCCAAATGAGACGCGAGGACAAGATAGTATCACGCTGTATCATGCTAACCGGTTTTAATAATGCAGTTGAGCGGACATCAGGAGAAATTACACTCCCCGTCTTAGCCCGGCGTGACTCTGGAGATGACATTCCACATCATGGACTAGGCCACCGCGTACAATGCCATAGTGGGACGACCATGGATATATCCTATAAGAGCCATCCCCTCCAGCCTATACCAAGTAATTAAATTCCCAATACCATGGGGAATATTCAGCATACGCGAAGAACAATGCATTACCTTAGACAACACGACAACCCAACAAAAAAAGATAAGGAAAAAGAGGCATAACAATCAACAAGGCCGAGGTCGACTCAAGAAGAGACCAGGGATGTCATCGTGGATCCCGAAATGGTCGAGGCTGCGAATTCGACCATAGAAGACCTTGACCCCATTCAATTAGACCTCAATGACCGTAGCAAAAAGGCCTACATCGACTGCAAACTTCAGGAACTAGGTAAATTCATTCAATTCTTAATAACTAATGCAGATTTGTTTGCCTTCAGCCATGCAGATATGCTGAGCATCCCCAGGGAAATCGCCACACACAAATTAAACATCGACCCATTCTACCCCCCAATAAGGCAGGTCGGGCGTAAATTGAACCCCGCCACCAACGATACAATCCGGGAGGAGGTGGAGAAACTATTAGAAAATGGCTTCATCAGGGAGTCGAAGTACCCCAAGTGGATCGCCAACGTAGTGATGGTAAAAAAAAGAGAGGTGAAATGGCAGATGTGCATGAATTTCACATACTGGAACAAAGCATGTTCGAAGGATTCGTTCCCGTTACCCCATATCGACCGACTCATCGACGGAACGACCGAGCACAAGCTATTGAGTTTCTTGGACGTGTACTCAGGCTATAACCAAATACTTATGGAGGAAGAAGACCAGGAGAAGACCACGTTCATCACCCATCAAGGAACGTATTGTTATAGGGTCATGCCGTTTGGGATGAAGAACGCGGGGGCTACATATCAAAGATTGGTCACAAAGATGTTCAAAGACCAGCTCGGCAAAACCATTGAAGTATATATAGATGACATGTTGGTCAAGTACGTAAAGGCATAGTATCACATCAATCATTTGAAGGAAGCTTTCGACATACTAAGACAATACGGAATAAAACTAAACCCGGAGAAATGCACGTTTGGCATAGCCTCGGGAAAGTTCTTGGGTTTTTTGGTGTCACAACGGGGGATCGAGGTCAACCAGACCAAATCAAAGTTATCGAGGGTATACCGGAACTCTTGATTACCAAGAAGCAAGTCCAAAGGTTGACTGGTCGAATCACCGCCCTATCGAGATTTATCTCGCGGTTGTCTGATAGATGTCATATTTTTTTGGGCATACTCTAAAAGGACAACAGCCTCGAATGGACTCTCGAGTGCGTCCAAGCTCTGCGAGAGCTTAAGGCATACATATCATCACCACCTCTGCTTTCAAAA
Organism: Nicotiana otophora; assembly: GCA_000715115.1. Taxonomy (NCBI): domain Eukaryota; kingdom Viridiplantae; phylum Streptophyta; class Magnoliopsida; order Solanales; family Solanaceae; genus Nicotiana; species Nicotiana otophora. The sequence continues at coordinate 10,146 of AWOL01S0196571.1, read as the reverse complement.
CCCGAACCTGGGGAACAACTCCTAGTCTATCTAGCCATCTCCGAAGTAGCGATAAGTGCAGTCCTGATCCGCGAAAACAAAGGTACGCAATCTCCCATATATTACATTATCAAAACACTCATCGACACTAATACGAGGTACCCGCACCTCGAAAAATTGGCTTTCGCATTGGTCGTAGCTTCATGAAAGCTTAGACCCTATTTCCAGTGCCAACCCATCTCAGTCGTTACAACCTTTCCCCTGAGGAGCATTTTGCATAAACCGAAACTACCGGGGAGACTTTCCAAGTGGGCCATCGAGCTAAGCGAGCATGATATCACATACCAGAAGCGAAGGGCAAAAAAGTCGCAGGTGCTCACCGACTTCATCCCAGACTTCAGTGCAGAGATAATGCCTGAGTAAAAAAGGAAGCCATCCAAGCTTCCCTCCAAACACAAGATCTCTGGGTCCCATACACCGATGGCACATCCAACGCATCAGGATTTAGACTGGGACTCGTACTCGAGATCCCTACATGAAAAGTAATTCGCCAGTCCATAAGGTGCCCGAATATGACTAACAACGAGGCCGAGTTTGAGGCCATAATTGCAGGATTGAGGCTAGCACTCAAGTATGGGGCGAAGCGGTTGAAACTCCGTTGTGATTCCCAGCTCGTAGTCAACCAAGTCACAGGGACTTTCCAAATTAAGGAACAAAGGTTGTAAAAATATCATACCGAGATCTGCAAGCTACTGCCTGAGTTCGACGAATGCCAGATCGACCAGATACCACGTGCGTAGAATGCCGAAGCGGACGACCTCACCAAAATGGCTGCAGCTACTAAAAGCATCACGACCGGAGAAAAAAGCGTAGTACACCTCCTCAACTCATCACTAGACCAAATCGAGGTAAGAACCGTAAACTTAACTTGGGATTGGTGCAATCGTAGTATCACATATTTGTAGAACGACACACTCCTAGACGACAAAAAAAAAGCCAAGAAACTAAGAATGCAAGCAGCCAGATACAATCTCCTCCATAGAGACCTGTACAAGAGGACTTACGACGGCTCTATGAAGAAATGGTTGGGCCCAAATCAGATCCAGTGCGTCCTCGAAGAAGTACATGAAGGCCATTGCGGTGCTCACTCTGGCAATCGAGCATTAGTGAGATGCCTCATACGGGCGGGATACAATTGGCCCACCATGAAAAAGGACGCCTCAGACTTCGTGAGGAAATGCGAACAATGCCAAAAGTACGCCCTAATGATTCACCAAGCAGGCGAACACCTCCACTCGGTCACCTCCCAGTGGCCATTCGTCAAATGGGGAATGGACATCGTGGGCCCCCTCCCAACAGGATGAGGTAATGTACGATTCCTTTTGGTTTTAACTGACTATTTCTCTAAATGGGTGGAAGTAGGAGCGTTCGCCTAAATACGGGAACAAGAGGTGATCACCTTTATATGGAGGAACATCATCTGCCGATTCGACCTACCCAAGGAGAGCAGCTGTGACAACGGACCCCAGTTCACGGGAAAGAAAATCGTTGAATTCTTCGAGAAATGGCATATCAAGAGGATACTTTCAACCCCATATCACCCAGCGGGTAACGAACAAGCAAAGTCCTCTAACAAGTCCAAACTAAACATCATGAAGAAAAAGCTCAAAGACGCCAAGGAACTGTGGCCGAAAATACTGCCAGAAGTATGATAGGTGTACCGAACAACTCCGAAGACGAGCACATGAGAGACGCCCTACTCTTTGGTTTATGGGACCAAGGCAGTAATACCGGCCGAAGTCAGAGAACCCAGCCTAAGGTACTCCCACGAAAGCAGTACGAGTAATGATGAGAGTAGAAGGCAGGAACTCGACAAAATCGATAAACGAAGAGATATAGCGTGCGTAAGAATGGTGGACCAAAAACAACAAGTAGAACGTTATTACAACAAGAAAGCAAAGGTTCGACTGCTTAAAGTCGGGGACTACGTGCTAAAAGCCAAAACTCAAGCGAGCAAAGACCCACGGGAAGGCAAGCTAGGAACAAACTAGGATGGTCCGTACAAAATCTCAGCCAAAGCAAACAAGGGTTCATTCCAATTAGAGACAATGGAAGAAAATCTACTACCAAACAATTAGAACAATAGCCACCCCAAATACTTCAAATTCTAAGAGAAAAAGTATCCCCCAAGTCGTACTCTTTTTCCCTCACTTGAGTTTTGTCCCATTTGGGTTTTCTCAAGGAAGTTTTTAACGAGGCGACAAAGGGAACACTTCAAGTCAAAGTACACGAGGGAAAGACTGTTTTTTACTCTTTCATTGCTCGACTCCTCGATACTCTCCAAGTCAAACAATTAAGGGACTAGGCAGACTAGGACTGGAATGCCAGCCAACACCCCAAAATTTGTAACTCTCTCCAAGTATGTAACCAAAATAACAACATCGAAGTAATAAGAAACTTACGTTTATCATGACACTTTTTTGTGTTAAGGCTATGTTCGACCATGCTCGAACAACACCTATCGTCCCTCGACCATGATTTAATACTAGGTTATGTTCGACCACGCTCGAACAACAACTATCGGTCCTCGACCACGATTTAATACTAGGTTATGTTCGACCATGCTCGAACAACACCTATCGTCCCTCGACCATGATTTAATACTAGGTTATGTTCGACCACGCTCGAACAACAACTATCGGTCCTCGACCACGATTTAATACTAGGTTATGTTCGACCATGCTCGAACAACACCTATCGGCCCTCGGACATGACTTAATCCTAGGTTATGTTCGGCCACGCTCGAACAACACCTATCGGCCCCCGACCACGATTTAACAAAAGGTTACATTTGACTACGCTCGAACAACACCGATAGGCCCTCGGCCACAACTTAATAAAGGGTAAAGTTCGACCCAACTCGAATAACACCCCTTAGCCCTCAGCCACGACTTGTAAAAAGACCAAAATCAGCCAAGTTCAAACAACATCTATTAGCCTAATCTAAATAAAGAGGCATACTCGACTTATATAAACAAAAGGTGGACACAACCCACAAATAACCGTCAACAGGGCTACGGCCAACTAGATCACAACGATAATAGAAAGATCAGAAGTCGTAAACAAGAAAACGACAAACGAAAAGTACATGAGCACAAAAACAAGTAACATGTACAGAAGAAGGTACAAAAAACAACTTAAGTTCCCATATACAAAAATATGAAAAGTTCATTACAAGGGCTCTTAAAGAGGAAGACAAAATACAAAAGAATTCTAAGAAAAAGACTATTGGCCCTCGCTATCATGGGCCTCTGCGACCTCACCATCTCGACACTCGTCGCCCTCGCCACCTTCCCCTTGGGGATAAGCGGTATCATACTAGGCGTCCTCCTCGAGTCGGTACACACCCTCTTCCCTATCCTCATCATCAGCATGAGGCATAGTGGGATCATATCCATAAGCGACTCAAGCTTCACGAGCCTTAACCCGAGCATCTCCAAGGGCAGCCTAAAAAATAGACCCCGCTGCATGCAAATCTCGAAACACATATAACTGGGCTTCAACATGGATCCATTCTTCATATAACTCATGAGGTACAGTGGGAAAATTAGAAGCATGGGAAGAGGACGGTTGTGCAAGTAATTGAGCCTTCTCGGCCTCCAATGCGGTCATTCGATTATGAAGGACGAAGTTGTTTTTCTCCAGCTCCCCGATCCTCTCCTCGAGCCGATCTTCCTTAGCTCTCGCCGTTGGTTGATCATTTTCCCGCTCGGATCGGAGAGTCTTATTCGCCAACTCAAGTATCTTTGTCTTCCTCCGAGCATCCAAATGAGAGGACTCTGCCTTCTCAAGCTCCTTTTGTTTCTCGACGATCTCATTATTGAGGGCCTCCAACTGAATTCGGCACTCTTCTAACTACCTTCGTAACTCGACCACTTGAGCTTGAAGATCACTGCGTTGGGCCTCCACGCCCCTGCTAACCTCAAGCTCTTCTTCCCTGTTCCTCAACGTCCCCTCAATGACGCTACACTTCTCGATGGCCTGCACCAGCTCATCGTCCTTCTCTTTCAACTCGTCCCGCAGGGCCTGCATGTTACTGCCTTCGCAAAATCGCCTGCGGAGATCTCTATACTTGCCGCGATACTAAAAGTATTTATCTTTCAATTTTACAAAGATTACTTTACACCTCTTCTCTCTTTGGGCGCTTTCAATCTCCAAAATCACCGTCTGCAATCATATAAAGGAAAGAGAGGAAAGAAGTCAGAACCAAGGACGCCCTGAAAAATAGAAAAAAAGGTCGAAGCACAAACACTCACCCTAAGATCAAGGCCAACAATGCTCCTCGACAAAGCACCATCATTTATTTTTTTAAGGGTCTTACCCTTTATTTTCGAACAGAGAGGACCGAGGAAAGGGACTACCTCCTGTGTGTTCACCAACATATCATGATCTATGGGGATCGAGATAGTCCTCGTAGACCCCTCCAACCTTACCTCAAACTGGGTAAGCCCTTCTTCGATCATCCTTAGGTCGTCCACATAGATATCGGAACCTGACTTATTGCCCTCTTCAGTAGTGCTTTTCCCCCTCTCGTTGGCAGGCAATGTGGTATCTATGGTTGTTTGAGAAGTCGATGCCTCCTCTGGCTGCGAAGGGTCAAGAACGTCAGCAGCCACCCCTTAGGTCTCCATCACCGCAGAATAAACATATACATCTACATCAGCTCTCACCGACCTTGAATCCTCGAGACTCGACTTGACATCATCTCCCTCAAGAATTGTCGTCGTCTCACGCAACGAAAAGTCCCCTTCCGCCGTATCAACGGCTAGGGTGACTTCGTCACCGGCATTCATGGACCTCCTCTTTGGATGTTGGAGATCTCCATCACTAGGCAAAGTCTTATCATCCTCGTCGATGAGAGAGTATAGAGGAGGAGCTGAAATTTCCATGGCCGAAGTGGAAACAAAGTCGGGCACGACGACATGAGGAGTTGGAACATAAATAGGATCAGTCACAGTCGAAACAGGGGAAGCAACTAAAGGCGTAATGGCCTTCCTCTTCCCGAATGAGGGCGTGGGAGCTCTTGACCTCCTTGTAGACCCATTGGCCGAACCTAAGGAAAAACGGGAAAGAGGAAAATCAGCGAAGGAAAACGGGCAAAGAAATCAAGGCATTGATGGTAGGGAAAAGGTTACATGCTGAGGGAGGAGATGGCCGAAATCTCTGTGAGAAGATCGACCAATCACGCACCCCCGCTGTATGAGAGAGGATCTGTCTAACCCAATAAACGATGTGGGTTATCATCTGAAGAGGCCGAATAATAGTTGCAAAAAGGAGAAAGCCGGATAACCGACCGGTAACAAGGAGAACATTAGAAACATAAAGTATTTAATCTGATACGAGCACTCACGAGTAGGGTTCCAAGCCTCGGGGAAGTCTGCGATGGTGGACACTACATCTTCGGTCCTGACATAGAAGTAGTCGAGCCAGAAGTGCCGACTAGCTTTGTCATCCATCCTTACCACCAAGCATTTTCCTCCGTGGTAGCGAAGATTCAACAAGGTCCCTCGGTAAAAATAAGGGGCGAAGAGATGGATCAGGTGGCGCACTGTAATGTCGACATCGGGCAATTCAGCGAATTTCGTCAACATCATGGCCACCTTAAAGATATAAGGGGCAAGATGCGCCGTACACATATTGTAGTACCGGTATAAGTCTTCTATCAGTGGCGGTAAAGGAAACGAGTACTCAATCAAGAATAGGTATGCGTAAAGGGCGCAGAAGCCGGGACGGTGAACCCAAACCTCATCATCGCCCGCTGGGATCAAGTCTACATGACCAGGTAGGCCGAGTCTAACCTTGAGCTCGGCTAATCGCTCTACCGTCATCGCAAATTTGAACCGCTCCATCACCACTTCTGGTGCCTTATAGAAGTACGGTTTGGCATCTGGATATCGGGGTACAATCTCCTCTACAGTGGGTAAACTTTCCTCCTCGGCGACAGTTCCGCCATCTTCCCCCTTGATCAGGAAAAACAACGTCTAATGCAACAGAGTGATCTTCCATATGAATATCTAATGATTGCAAGGACATTGTTGCAGAAAAAATGGTAAAGCCAAAGGAAACGATTTTCGAAAACAACAGAGAGTTGCAAGGATTCTGTGAAGAAGATGAAGGAGAAGCTCTTGGTTAAGAAGAAGAAGGAATTTGAAAAAAGTTTCAAAATCAACAAACCATCCCTTATTTATAAGATTTGGGGGCACCAGAATCGAAACGACATGCCATGATTAGTACAAATATCGAAACGACAGAGCCAATCGAGGGTCACACTTGAATCGATGCGACACATCAAAAAACGGTGTCATTGTGACGCATGACGTCATGATGTCACCTTTTCTCTTGGACCAGATGGATCCAACAGACTTCCCGAAAAATTCAAAGAATTCAAAATGTGCGGGCCTTAAAAGGCCACACTGCCCTATCTCCACGACCACGACCTATATAGCCAGCTCGATAAAATTGTATCACAAACGACACTATCCACTCATCGACCTCGTTCGCGGGGACGACCTCGATGAGCGGAGGGACTAACTATATGGGCCAAAATCTGTCTCTAGAATACTTAAGTCAGGATGGCATTAGCGAAACACTCCCAGGCCGCCACGTATCGAAGTGGCTTAAGAAACAACAAAGGTCGTGGTCGAAGAGTCAGCAAGGACTGAGGTCGAGGAGTCGTCAAGGATCGAGGCCGAGGTCGAATACCCTTGACAGAGTTATAACGACTAGTTCCAAGATAGGACATTAAAGCGTATATTCTAGTGGATATTCTCTGCACTTGTACTGTTAGGGTTTCTAAGAACATGTTCCCTATAAATATAAAGAGACACAATGATATGAGACATAAAATATTCATTTGTGAAATACACTTTGACTTTATTGAGAGAAAACAACTTTTTTACTAAGATTCTGATCCACACTTCNGTTCCCTATAAATATAAAGAGACACAATGATATGGGACATGAAATATTCATTTGTAAAATACACTTTGACTTTATTGAGAGAATCTGCCCTTATTACGTGCATACAAAAACAACCTTTTGACTAAGATTTTGGTACACACTTCTCCACTGGATCCAAGAATAACTCGAATATTCAAAGGCTGATCTATCATTCATCATTGTCAGAAAGAACATCTACTGATTTCATCCTTTGTCGGGTGACCCATATGTTTTATTTACATAAATGTCATTTATTACTATTCATCACTATTTAATGCTATGTTTCTTGCTTTTGGGTTTTTGAATATTGTCATTATTGTGCACCATCGTAACCTTTGGAATAGATATACGTGTTATTTATCACCATATCGAGAATTTTATCTTTAAGATATTATTATTATTAACTCAAATTAACCCCTGTTTGTATAAATTTAATTAGTTGAACCAAGATTTATATTTTTGGTCAAACATAAATATTTTATACATCAAACAACCCTTTAATTGTAAGAATCAAATCTTTAACTTGTTTGAATTTGAGGCATAATAATTATCACCGAAACGTTGGGAGAGTTAGAAACGTAAGTACTAATTGTTGTAGGTATACATTATAATTACGCCTTTTCTGTGCAATTATTTGCAAGAAAAGCATGGTCATTGGAACTTCGCTAACGTACACATCTTATTTGGTAGATTTTCAATTTCAAGATAGTAAATAACTACTAGTCTACTACGAGTAGTACGAAAAGATAGAAGGGAGATTATACTTGCGAAACATAAAATTACAGCCGTTGGGAGTTTTAAACAGCTAGCGGTGACGCAATTGTACATCAAGAGCTTACGACAACGACAAAACGGAAAAGAAGTGCGTCGTTAATACATGACGTTAACCTTGACCGCGTCCAGCATTAATATCGTTGGGTAGGAAGATACCCGTTACAAATAGTACTGTTCACTTTGTTACGACCTGGATATTGCCAAGTATGCAATAATTTCTAATTTTTAGTGTGTTTTAATGAAATTTACATAAATAACCCGTATTTATATGCATTACTATTAATTTTGGGTGCTATTTGTACAATTTTGAATTTAAAAAAATGACCTTTTTAGATCTCTTATGTGTAAAGACAGATCTATTATGTATAAAAATAAATATCCCATATATAAAAAAAAGATAGGGTCATAAAACTAAAAACAAGTTTGTAAAGAGCTAAAAGACTAATTGACATATATACCGGCATTGCAAATTTCTTTACCCTATAAGTATTTTGTCACTATTTATTAAATGCTATTACTTTATAAAATAGAGGAATGTATGAATTCACGTGAACCTAATATTGTGAGTTAGTCATTTTCATTAGTAAGGTACCCATCTCTAGCATTTAGTAAGGTACCGATCATTTTCATTAGCTTTACTATATAATCAGCTACGCGTTACTATTAAAATTTAAAGCCTGAAATGTGGGTGCCGAGCGAGTCGCTAAAAACAGTATTAACTCAAAATAAAATTTGCATTTTTTTTCTGTTTTAATAACCTGCTAAATCCGTATTACTAGTGTACTAATAATAACCACATTAAATGAGAGACCTTTAACTTCCCACAATTCCTTTTCTGGTTAGAAGAATACCGTTGGAATTATCATTTTCAAATTCCCAAAATTCAACAGCTAAATTCTCTCACTGTTTATACCTACACAAGAGCTGTTGAAACTGACCATCCAAATTCTATTCTTCCTTTTATTTTACTAAAACTGATGCTCTCCAGTGTTTTTCAGATATAACAGCTCCTCATTCATTCTGGTGTTTTCAACATCAAGAATTAAGCTTGTCTTTCGTGAGTTTTCTTTTGTCTTTCCTTTTTCTATATGTGACAAATAAGGTATTTGTTTGTGTTTTTTTTCTCATTTGTATCGTGAAAGAAGTCGAGTGTCTATCAGAAACAGTTTCTCCGCCCTTTTAGGATAGGGGTAAGGTTGTGGACATCTTACCTTCCCAAACATCACTTGTGGGAATTCATTGAGCATGTTATTGTTGTTATTCGTATCGCGAAGGGATGCTGTTTTGCTAATCATTTTGAAGTAAGCGGGTAACAAACTAATAATGAGCTGCTTTACATGTCATTACCAATTAGATTTCATGTTTTTTTTATTATTTGGTGATTCAAAATCTACATATATTCATAAAAAATAATTTTAACCTTGTATAAACAATATAATTTTCCGGGAAGGAGGTTCATCCGCTACCCTGGGTGTGTGAAGTGTTTTACCTGCACGGTTCCGCGGGACATCTGTCATCTCATACTAGTACTGGTAATAGATAACTTTGTCCACGAAATTTTAGACAAATGAGAAGAAACCGCCTAATCTTTTTTATTTTTGCTTGAACTATAATCTTTCATGATTTTCACTCTCTTCATTAATCGTACATAGTATGATTTCAGGTTTTGACATCAGAAAATTTGGTTTGGTTGATGGCTTTTTTTCTTAGGAATGCAATTAATTATATGTGTTGCTTAACAAAGGCCCCCTTGTTAATGCCACAAAAAGAGGGGTGCTTTGTTTGTGGGTGTACATCAGTGGTACCTAATGCTTTTTAGCATAGAATTCCATCTCTTTCTTTGAATAAAGGAGAAACCCCTTCAACTTTTGCTTTTTCTTTATTTTGAATCTTTTTTGCTTTCTGGGGATCACTTTAAAATGTGGGGATCACTTCTTCTTTTTCCCTTTTGTGACACTCTTTAGCATTACACTTCCTTAGTCTAGTATACTTTCTTTTTTTAAAAAAATTGATAATTATCAACAGAACATAATTTCCAATGCATAATATACAAGATTTGTTGTTGGATTACTGGGCCTGACAATACACTATCATTGTTATATGCCAATTTTACTTTTCCACATTGAAAAGGTCATGAACAACATTGAACTCTTTCAAATTTGCTTAAATAATGAAGCTTCAACTTTTGACTTGATGCTACATTTGTTTTATATGTACAATATCAACTCCTTATCATCTTGTAATATATTATCTTTATGTTCCTAAATCTTCTGATTCTGGTAATCTTTATAAGTGGGCGTCTTTTTTAGGACTATTCCGAGTCCATTACTAAAAGGCAATGCAATGCATCTTCCCTCCGATTATATACATAGAATACTGGATAAAGAGTAAAAT
>AWOL01S0196543.1:0-17449 GCA_000715115.1 Nicotiana otophora | reverse complement strand
TTTGTGTAAAGGTCCTATTGTGAAAATAGGAACCTGATAATGTTGTCGGAGCCATAACAATGCCCGGTTCTCAAGATTCTCTGTAGTGTTCCCAATGATTGCCACAGAAGATCCTATGTTAGCCACCTTTTCTAATAACTGCAATAGAGGCTTTGAAATTTCAGAAGTGAGAACAAATGGGAGATCCTTGAACCTGAGGGCTGGTACTTTGGGCACCGGATGAAGCAACTTTGACTCTGTAATTGTATAAGTAGGTAAATTAGTCTTAAAGCTCAGGACTAGGTTGTGACAATATAGTTTGTGAAATACACTACTTTGAGAAATTCTTTTCTAGGTTATTGATTGCAGAAGGTATATAGAATAGGTTAAAAGTATGTGTTTTAGTTGTTAATTTGTATAGTAAAGGTTGATGGAGCTGATATGAACTAAAATCTGGGATTCTTGTAAAGATCCCTCGCCGGAGGCAGAGCTAAGAATTAAACTTGATGTGTTCAACCTAAGTTTTATAGCACTGAATTCATTCAAAACTTAATATTTTTTGGAATGTTAGTGGTTTAAGTTTATACACATACAAAAATATTCTGCTAGGTTCAGTTGAACTCATTGATCAAAGGTTGCATATGTATTTGGGAAAAAATATTTGTATTGAAGAAAACATTTTTCACGATTCGAAATAGCGAAACATTGAAACTATAAAAGACATTTTTTGACGTACCAAACACAGTATTCTCCATACCCTACCTGGCAAGGGAGTAAAATTTTCTGCCTGGAATTGAAGAAAGGCACAAGTAGCTTGCATATAAGCACAACTGCTTGACCGAAGGAGAATAGTTGGAAGTTTAAGATGATCAGCCACTTCAGTTGTGAAGTACATTAGGTGGTCATAGATTATGCAAGAGATTTGACCATAGAGCTCTGATTTATCCATCATTTGGACCAAATAGTCTTGGAATGGAACTCTGCAATTCATATTCATTGCTGGTATAATGTTCAATAGGTTCAATAAAGAAGGATCACTGCTTGACAAGCCATCCTTCAGTGGCAAGAATGTAAATTCAGGATATTTGGAGCTATCTGGAGGATTCAACTCGGAGTGGTTTATAACAATGAAAAATCCCTTAGCATGAAGCGTAGAAGCCAGTTGAAGCATAGGTGTTATATGCCCTTGGAAAGGAGATGGTACCAGAACCACACAACTTTTTTCTGCTTCGTCTACAACCATCTGGATCATCAGCAGTGGCGAATTCCGAATTTAGATGCTGTGGGTTCTGAACTAAGAAAATATTGGGCTCCGAAATGTATGTCTTAGTAAATTTATAATTGTTCTTCGCAAAACTTTATATGCAGCACATATTGTTATACTATTCATTTGATCTTTGAATCAAGGGACCCTATTTGGATGTTGATATGATAAGCAATACATATAGTAAACTACAAATAGCCGGCTTATGCTTAACTTTACTGTTTGTCTTTCAATTAGTTTATATGGTTAGACAATAGGTAGGAGTACAATATATAAAAGTTAAAGCAAAATTAGTAAACTTTACTGCTTCTCTTTCAATTGATTAATATGGTGGGAGAATAGAAAATGATAAAATCTATGCAGCTAGCGACGACTGCAATGTTAGGAAAGGAAAACTTATTAGTTGGAAAGTTCCGTGTTAAAATATGCCCTATTTTTTGTCAATTGTAACTACAAAGGTTTTGAGGCAGATACAAATTGCAGGTAATGCCGTAATGGGTGCAGCTGCAACCATTGTCTTCACTCGAACTTTACATATATATAGTTGAAATCTTTTAAATATATATTTGTACTTGTTGCGTAAGATCGTGGGTTAACTAACACACAAGCGCACACAAAACAAATAGAGAATAAAAATCAACATAAGGATTTAACGAGGTTTGTCTAAGCTTAATCCTCGGGGATAGAAACAGAGAGAGTTTTCCACTATAAATGAGAAGAAAAGCATAATACCGTTAGATCCAAGTTTTAATGGTGAAAAATAACATCACTCTTATTTGCAGGCATATCCCAAAAGTAAAGTAAGGCATTAACCCATGATGCTTCAAAGACGGCACACTCAAGTCAATCGAAGATCATGTCCGGTATTCCAAGAAGGGACATCACAGTCAAGGCCTCTATATTTCAATCGACAACATTTCTCACATTGGATGGTTCACATGGAAATCTATGCGAAATCCTATGAAGTCAAAATATGATGTGTAATCAAAATGGGAGACTCTCCAATTCTAGCATTAAAGTCTAACAAGAAGACAAATAGACAAACATCTACCGATCCAGTGGATATAGATGACTATTCTGATGAGGAAATGACAGTAATATAGGTAAATTTCAATGCACGAAATCTTCTATACAACACTATAGCAGAGAAGAATATGAAAATATATCAAGCTGCGATACGGCCAAAGAAATATGGGATAAACTGGAAGCCACTTATGAAGTGACAAGCATAGTCAAGGAAACAAGAATAAATCTGCTGATCCATGACTATGAACTCTTTCATGTGAAAGAAAGTGAATCTATTGAGGAAATGTTTACTTGGTTCTGTAAATCATTAGAGATCTGTAGGCTTTTGGAAGACTATACTCAAGTGGTAAACAAGTTTAAAATATCCTAAGAAGTTTGCTTATTACATGACAAACAAAAGTAGTTGAACTTGAGTCTCAAGATCTAGACAAATTATCCTATGATGAACTGCGTGGAGATCTCATTGCATTTGAGAAAACGCATCTCAAAAAACGAGGACAAGAGGAAAAGAAGAAAATAGTAACTTTCAAAACCGCCGATGAAGGATCTAAAGATGATAATGACTACGAAGCAGAGGCTCTAGAAGAAGAAATTGCTATGGTATCCAAGATTATGAATGGACCGATGAGAAGATATAGGAACACTGAAAGGGTAAGAATATCTTCTACAAGAACTAGACAATACAATGAACAAGATAAGAACGATGGAAAATATTTTGAATGTGAAAAATATGGTCATGTGCAAGCTGAATGCCCAGACCTCAAAAGAAAAGCCTACAGAGGATTTCACAAAAAATAAATTATTTGAAAGTTGGAGTGATGAAGACAGTTCAGAACATGAAGAAATCACAAATTTGTGCTTCAAGACTATACTAGAAAATGATATGAACAAGTTCTCAGGTTGCTGGATCGATGAAGAAATATCAGATGACGACAACAAGGAAACGATAGACATTTGCTTAGCGAGGTAAGACCTTACGAATGTGATAGATGCAATAAATTACAAGATATTCTTGATCTCACTCTAAAGTAGTCTCAAGAAATTCAAAATAAATTAAAGAGACTAAATAGGAAGAAGAAATACTGGGAACTTAAATTTAAAGCCTGTGAACTCGAATGAGATGACTTCTAGGAACATGTTCAGGAATTGCAACTGCAAATTAATGGCATGCGCAAATCCACCAGTCATAGCTCCATCAAGTCTAACTGATTGACTTACAAGTAAACTGAAAAAAGACCTGTTGGCAATGAATCTACAAGCAATGAAACCACTCTAGATCTAATACAAATGAAAAATCCACTTCCATGTGTCATTATTGCAACAGAACTGGTCATAAGTATTCTTGTTGTAGAGTTTGTCATTCAAATGTTACCGATCTCACTAGAACTAACCAAAAAGGACCCAAGAAAACTTAGGTACATAAAATAAGGCAATAATCTCATTTTGCAGGAACACCACAGGAAAAGTTGAAAAGAAAAATAGTATCTCGACAGTGCGTGTTCCAGTCACATGACGGGCGACAAAACATTATTCAAAGAAGTTACAAAAATAAATTAAGGAAATATAAGATTCAGTGATATTCAAAAGGTAAAAGCGTTGGCACCAGAACAGTCCCATTCAACAATAATTGTGATATAACAGAAGTTTATCTTGTGGATGGACTCAACTACAACCTGCTGAGCATAAGTCAACTATGTGACTCTGGATATAAAGTGAAATTCAAGAAAACAGGTTGCGCCATCGAATGAGTCACGTAAAATCATCCTTCCAGGAAAGAGGCATGGAAATGTTTATATTCTAGACTGCATTGAAAACGTAGACAATCACATTTGTCTAGCATCCATTTATGATGATCCCTGGATTTGGCATAAGAAATTTGGCCATGCAAGTATGCACATGGTTGGAAAACTGTATAGACATGACCTAGTTATTGGTCTCCCCAAACTCATTTTTTCTAGGAACTATGTGTGTGATGTATGTCAACTTGGTAAGCAAACTAAAACTTCCTCTAAGCCCAAAGACATTGTCTCCACATCACATCCAAAACCTTACAATTATTTCATATGGACTTATTTGGCCCTACTAGAAGTGCTAGCATTGGAGGAAAACGATATGCATTTGTTATTGGTGATGATTACTCATGTTTTACATGGGTAATATTTCTGGCTCATAGAGATGAAGATTTAAAGAATTTTGGGATCCTTTGCAAAATGGTTGATAAAGAAAAAGGGTATCTCATTTCAACCATACAAAGCGATCATGGAAGAGAACTTAAAAAGCAGATCATTTGAAGATTTTGCAATGAACAAGGCGATACTCACAACTTCTCAGCCCCTAGATCACCTCAACAAAATGGGGTAGTTGAACGTAAAAATTGAACCCTGCAAGACATGGCCAGAACAATAATACTGGAGCATTCTTTGCCAAATCACTTTTGGGTAGAGGCGGTCAACACAGTATGTCATATACTTAACAAATGTCTCATTCGACCTATCTTGAAGAGAACTCCATATGAACTATGGAAAGGAAAAAGATCAAACATCAGCTATTTCTATCCCTTTAGAAGAAAATACTTTTTTCATAATATTGGTAGGACAATCTTGGTAAATTCGATCTAAGAAGTGATGAAGGTATATTTCTTGGGTATTCAAATAATAAATATATAATTTAGAGTTTATAACAAATGTACCATATCTGTAGAAGAATCAATTCATATTATCTTTGATGATATTAACCATGTGGCCGACCGAGAAAGGAATCATTGCAGGTGGTGAAGATATTAATCAAGATCTACCAAAAATTAGTGAATCTCAGAAATCAAAGTAATCAACCGATAGCTGCAATGAAACTTCAAAGTTGACTAATGAATCTGTCATCCAACACGTTAAACTCAAAATGAATCGACTACTCAACAAGCTGAAACAATCCCAAATGAATGGAGAAGTGCACCTAAATATCCATAGAAGTTTATCATCGTAAATTCAAATGATAGAATGAAAATCAGGGGAGCTTTTAAGAAAAAAGCAAACATTGCCCTCATATCCCAACTAGAACCAAAGAAAGTTGACGAAGCTTTGAAGGACTCCAGCTGGGTACACGCTATGCAAGAAGAACTTGATCAGTTTGATAAAACTCAAGTATGAAAATTGGTACCTACGCCAGTAGATGTTGCAATCATTAGAACCAAATGGGTATTCAGAAACAATTGAATAAAGACGGCAAAGTAGTTAGAAATAAAGCTAGACTAGTCGCACAAAGCTACTCACAACAAGAATGAGTTGACTATGACGAAACATGCCCCGGTAACTCAGTTAAAATCAATTCATATATTTCTAGCCTATGCGTCTTTTAAAGGTTTCAAATGATTTCAAATAGAAGTTAAAAGTGCTTTTTGAACGGTTTTATTGATGTGGAGGTTTATGTAAAACAACCTCCTGGATTTGAAAATTCACAATTTCCTTACCATGTCCTTAAGTTGACTAAATCCCTTTATAGACTCAAGCAAGCCCCTCGAGTCTGGTATGAGAGGCTTATCTTCTTTCTAACTGATTATAGGTTCACAAGAGGTAAGATAGATACTATATTATTTATCAAGAGATCCTCTGCAGGTAATCTTAATACTCAGATCTATGCTGGTGATATTATATTTGGCAGTACTAATCTTGTTTTCTGCAAGGAGTTTTCAAATATCATGCAAAGTGAGTTAGAAATGAGTATGATGAGGGAACTTACATTCTTCATTAGACTACAGATTCATCAATCAGAAAGGGGCACATTTATATGTTAGACAAAGTACACTAAGGAATTGATTTAAAAATTTGGTATGAGTAATGATAAAGCGCTTGGGACTCCAATAAGTCCATCAACCACCCTTGACAAATATGAAAAAGAAAAACCAGTGGATGAAACTAAGTATCGAGGAATGATTATATCACTGCTATACTTAACCGCTAGTCGACCAGATATCATGTTCAACGTGTGTAAATGTGTCAGGTTTCAATCAGCTCCTAAGGAGTCCCATTTAACTATAGTAAAGCGAATAATTCTCTATCTCATTGGAACTACTTCTTATGGATTATGGTATCCTAATTCTAACAATTTTAAACTTGGCGTATTTTCAGACTCTAAGCTTGCAGGTGATAAATATGACAGGAAAAGCACTAGTGGAACATGCCAATTAATGGGAAAATCGTTAATTTCCTAGAATAGCAAAAAACAAGGATCAGTGGCTCTATCCATAACTGATTAGACAATGTTGTGCTCAATTACTTGGATTTCTCATAAGCTGGGTGACTATGATTTATTTTTTAAACCTATTTAAATATTTTGTGACAATTCTATCGCTATTTCTTTCAAAAAATCCCGTGCATCATTCTAGGGAAGCATAGAGACATCAAGCATCATTTTATTAGAGATTATTTGCTTAAAGGTGATATAAAAAATAATATTTATTAGTACTAATGACCAATTAGCGAACATCTTTACAAAACCCTTGGTTGAAGACAAATTTTGTGCATTACGTGATCTTCTAGGTATTATTTCACTTATTCCCAAAAATTAGGATCTCTGTGTTGGTAATTATTATTTCACTGCTATACTATTCGTTTATTCTCTTATTTGAGTCACTACCATTTATTACGCGCCTCCATTCTCCCCCCTTTTCATACCTTTTCATGATTCTCTAGAAAGGAAATCAATTCATCATGTCTCTTCCCTAACACCCCTTCTATTTCTGCACTCAACTGTCAAACGCATCACTCTTTTTAAGTCCCCTCTTCCAACCTCACTCTCTTACATTGTTCTTATCGCTTCTAACCTTTTCTCTTCATCTCATCAATGTAAAAAAATTCCAATAACCCTACCGCCTCCACTCGAAAGAGTACTCGCTCTAAAGCAAAATTATCCCCCCAGCTACTTGAACCAGTCAATATAGGTTCAAACCACTCAGAAGAGTTTGTCTCTTCAAATGTAGAACTCTCTGACGATACTCGTAGCATGAATGTAGAGCCTTAGGTAAGCATCCTATGAAGGAATATCTTGAGTCGCTCACACCAAAGAAGCACAAAGCAGACCTCACGAGTTCTCTTGAATCGAACATCAACTTCTAGGATACCCCAAATAGGGATGATTTCATCTTATTCAAGGAGAAACAAATTGCTCATTGCAGGGTCGTGGATCTGAACAACATGGAGAGCCTCAATTGCAAGGTAAAGAAACTCTTCAATTTTCAAGGTTGGAAATACTTTCTTTCTCTGCCTCCTCCAAAAGTTTATGAATCTCTTTTTTGAATATTTTATTCAAATCTCCGCTCCCCAAAGCCTGATAAACTAGAATCTTTAGTTCTTGGTAAGTGTATTGTTCTGGATTGTGCCTCTTTTGGTTCCATCTTTCAATGTAAGTGCTATGGATTTTCAATGTTATTCAAAAATACCTGGCCCGAAGATTTTGAAATCACTTTCGATCAAGCAAAATTGTCATGCCCCAAACCTGGGGAGTCGTGGCCGGCACCTGGTACCATACTCGGCCCGAGCGTACCAATCTGATTTTGAGGGACTCTGAACATACAATGTGATACTTTGGCCATAGGACCACGTTGTAGGAATATTTGTTAAACAAAATATAAAACTGAATAGAGACTAGCTCCAACTGAACATAAGTATAAAGCTGGGCCGGTAAGGCCGTCCTAACTATTACAACTGACAAACCCAAAACAATATATACATACAAGGCCAACATACTGCTATGACTGACAAGATATGTCTACAAACTTCTACTGATGGGTGTGCTGTGGTCGGAACATGGCTTCGACTTATCCATCAAACTTGTGTATATAAAATGGACTCCAAGTTCTAGACCTGGTAACTCCGAGGAAGTGGAGCTTACCAACCAAGCTGATGTTTGACTCTATTTACTGGAAAGGTTTATCCAGGTGTCTATTAGGACTTGCAGGCATGAAATGCAGCATCCCCAGCAAAAGGGACGTCAGTTCGAAATAATGTACTGAGTATATAAGGCAACAGGATAACTGAAAGCTGAAACTGAACTGATAATATATTAACTAAAAGTAACTGGGAGTCAAAGATAATCTGAAGATATGCTTACCTGTTGATACTGACTCAACTCTCTCAATATAGTAAGTAAAATATATGTCCAGCCCTATAAGGCTCGGTACGTGTAACTACTCTGCTGTAGTATGCTCGCTCATAGGCGCTCGGCCATACTAGGCTCTGTATCTCGGACATTCTGGGCTCACTCATAGGCGCTTGACCACAATAGGCTTGGTATATAACTTACCATCTAATCAGAGGTTGCCCAATAGGGGTCTGCCCACCGATTATAGCTCGATGGTGGTGAATACACTGTAATATTATATATATAGACCCTCTGCTCTCTTGACTAGAAGAATACAATATTAACTGAATATAAAGTTCCGATAAGGGAGAATACGATAACTTATGAGACTAGGATATTGTACATAAATTTAGGAATGCGAATTTCTTGTTATGTCTCGCTATCAAATGCATGTAGTTACAGGATCATGCCAAAATGAAGGAAATGTTTAGCCTTAACATACCTTATCATATGCTTTCTAATAACCATGTAAAATGCTTCTCGTCGAATTTCAATCTATAGTAACGATAATAATGTTATCGTTATGTCACAACCCAATTTCTCCTATAGACCATGATGACGCCCAACATCGCCACTAGGCAAGCCTACGATGAATTTACTTCGGGATTACTTCTTTTAATAGGCTTACAAGTAATTAAATTCCATTTATTTAGAATTTTATGAAATAGAGAGTCAAATGAATAAAATGAAAGCTTCTGAATGCAAGCATAAATATGTAAATACTCCAAAATCATAAAGTCTACTAAAGTGTATACCAAGATCTGGTGTCACAAGTGTATGAACACTAGTAGAATACACAAAACTCTAACTACTATCTAAAATAGCTTAGACATAAAAATAAGTACAAAATAAAGGCTCTAGGTGCTGCAGAAAGACTCAGGATACAACACCACTAGACCTCTGGGTAACGGGAGTGTGTGTCGGTATGTCCACCAGATGCACCTGCCTCATATCCTGCACGGTTAGTGCAGAAGTGTAGCGTGAGTACATAAACATCATGTATCCTGTAAGTATCAAGTTTAACCTCGAAGAAGTAGTGAGGGGGGGTGGACAACGACACTTACTATGGGCTACCAACAAAGTACAGAAGTTCTAAATAAGCAAGTGGTATGTAATCAAACTAATCACTAAATAACAAGCAGGAAGTAAATAATTCCTTCTCACATGGTAAGTCCTAAGTTAATCTCATCAAGTATACTTTTAACCTCTCAAGCTATAAAATGATATCAAATATATAATTAAACTCTGAGCATTAACACACACGGTTATGCCGAGGTCATATGGCCCGATCCAGAATAATGTATACACTGCCAAGGGTTGAGCGGCACGAACCATAAATGCATCTATCTACTACCGAGACATTCGGCCCGCTCCACAAGAAGAGAGGATACTTTATAAGCATTTGACTTAAACGTTATTAAAGTCTAATACACAATGTAATACAAATTCCATTAACAGTCTTTCACAATTCATCTAACAAGTTCCGATATAATTTAGGCACTTTCATTAACAAGTAGGGTGCAAACATCTAAAATAATTCATGGTTTGGGTCCTAAGACTACCCGGACATAAGCATAATTAGTAGCTACATACGAAATCTCGTCATCTCGTACGTACGTAGCCCCTATAATTAAAAGCAAACATTAATTTAAATCACCTATGGGGTAAATTCCCTCTCACAAGGTTAGACAAGAGACTTACCTTGTCACAAAGCTCACTTTTCGGTCCACAACTATGCTTTAAATCCTCACTCTGTGCCAAACAACTTGAAACTAGCCAAATATTATATAAAATAATCAATACATGTTCAAAAGTTCATATTCTAACTATTACAATGATTACCCAACCCTAATTGAAGAATTCCTTAAATTCACCCAGGCCCATGTGCCCAAATTCTGGAAATGTTCGAAGAAAGTTGTTACCCATAACCTCACGAACTCAAATATATAATTTTCACTAAATTTCATAACCATTTTCGTGGTTAAATCCCATTTTTATCAAAACATAGGTTTTTCATCTAAATCCATAATTTTACAAATTTACATGTTAAAATCTACCCATAATCTATGTATTAAACTCATATTGGATAGGAATTACTTACCTTCAATAGCTAGGTTGAAATCACCCTCTTTGAAACTCCAAAATCTCCCAAGGGTGTAGTAAATGAACCCCAAAATGGCTTAAGTCCCGATTTAAAACACACTACCCAGCTGTCCCCTTCTTCGCGGACGCAAAAAGGGCCACACGTTCGCGAAGGCAAAGCTCCTTAGGCCCACGAAAAAGCCCTACGCGAATGCGGTCGGGACCTCGCTAACGCGGAGGCTTACCTGGCCTACCCTATGCGAATGCGATGGCTCCTTCACGAACGCGAAGGGTAATGGGTACTAACCCTCCCCAGGTCCTTCCTTCTACGCAAATGCGAGAGGGCCTTCGCGAACGTGTAGACCTGGGATCTTAAAGCTCCACGAACATGACCTCCTGATCACGAGCGCGAAGGGAAAATTGCCCCACTTCCCAAATCCTTCATCGCGAATGTGTGGGTCCTTCCGCGTTCGCGATGAAGGGAACCAGAATTGGAATTTCTGTTTTTTCTAACTTAGCTCCGGGCGGTTCGAAACACACCCGAGCCACTCGGGACCCCGTTCAAATACATCAACAAGTCCACAAACATAATACGGACATGCTCGAACTCTCGAAACGCGTAAAATAACAACAAAACCAAGAATCACACTCCAAAACCAAATTAAATCAAGTTATTAACTTTAAGTTTCCAAATCGCTCTAAACGTGCTGAATCCTACTTAGACTACTCGGAATGACACCAAATGTTACGTGCAAGACTTAAATCACCATACGGAACTATTCTCGATCTTGGAATCCCAATCGGACCTCGATAACACCAAAACCTACTCCAAACCAAATTTAAAAAACTTTAAAATCTTTAATGAGCCAACTTTCACTATTAAGCATCGAGACGCTCCCGGGTCATCCAAAACCTGATCCGAACATATGCCCAGGTCCGAAATCATCATACAAACCTATTGGAACTGTCAAATCCTGATTTCGAGGTCGTTTTCTCAAAATCTTGAACCAAGTCAAACTTAGCCCTTTTTACCAACCTTAAGGAATCAAGTGTTCCGGTTTTAACCCGAACCCTTCCGAATCCTGAACTAACCATCCCCGTAAGTCATAAAATAGTAAAAGCATATACGGGGAGTCTTATTTAGGTTAACGAGGTCTAAAAAGTAAAACGACCGGTCGGGTCATTACATTCTCCACCTCTCCTAGAATTATACCTGGAGTACTGAATAAATGTGGATATGTGCTCTGCATGTCCTCCTCGGTCTCCAAAGTTGCCTCCTAGACTAGTTGACTTCTCCACTGAACCTTTACTACATAAATCTTCTTGGACCTCAACTGGCAAACCTGCCTATCAACAATGGCAACTGGTTCCTCCTCATAACCCAAGCTCTCATCTAGCTGGACCGTGCTGAAGTCTAACATATGCGATCTGTGCATGATACCTCCAGAGCATAGACACGTGGAAAACCGGATGAACTACCGATAGATTGGGAGTCAAGGTAAGCTAATAAGCAACCTCCCCAATTTGTCTCAACACCTCAAATGGACCTATGAACCTTGGGCTCAACTTGCCCTTCTTTCTGAATCTCATGATCCCCTTCATCGGCAAGACCTTCAAGAGAACTTTCTCGCCCACCATAAAAGATAAATCACGCATATTCTGATCCGCGTAACTCTTCTGTCTGGACTGTGCTGTGCGACGTCGCTCCTGAATCAACTTTACCTTTTCCAAGGCATCCTTCACCAAATTTGTGCCATACAACTTAGCCTCGCCGAGCTCAAACCATCTGATGGGAGAACGACATATCCAACCATATAAAGCCTCAAATAGGGCCATCTCGATGCTGGAATGATAACTGTTGTTGTAAGGAAACTCGGCCAAAGGCAAGAATCGATCCCACTACCCTCCGAAGTCAATCACACATGCTCTGAGCATATCCTGTAAGACCTGCACTGTCTGCTCGGACTGCCCGTCGGTCTGTGGATGAAAGTCTGTTCTGAGCTCTATTCGGGTCCACAGCTCACTTTGCACTGCCCTCCAGAAATGTGAAGTAAACTGAGGGCTTCTATCTGATATGATGGATACCGGCACACCATACAACCGAACAATCTCCTGAATATAAATCTGGGTCAATCTCTTTGAAGAATACGTGGTCACAACCGGAATAAAGTGTGCCGACTTGGTCAACCTGTCGATAATGACCAAAACCGCATCAAACTTCCACAAGGTCCACGGCAACCCAACTACGAAGTCCATAATAATGCGCTCCTATTTTCACTCAGGTATAGTCATCTGCTGGAGTAGTCCACCTGACCTCTGATGCTCATACTTAACCTGCTGACAATTTAGACACCTCATAACATACTCAACTATGTCCTTCTTCATCCGCCGCCACCAATAATGCTGCCTCAGGTCACGATACATCTTCGTAGCATCTGGATAAATAGAATACTGAGAGCTGTGTGCCTTCTCTAGAATCTTAACCCCAAAGCCATCAATATTAGGAACACATAGGCAACCTTGGAGTCGCAGGACACAATCCTTAGTGAGAGTAACCTCCTTGGTACCACCCTGTAATATCGTCTCTCTAAGAACCAACATGTGCAGATCATCAAACTGGCGAGCCTTGATCTACTCGGATAGTAAATATTGAGCGACGATGCATGCAAGAACTCAGTTAGGCTTTGAAATATCCACCCTCACATGTCTGTTAGCCAAGGACTGAATGTCCAAAGCTAGTGGCCTCTCCTCTGCTAAAATGAATGCCAAACTACCTATACTCCCCGCCTTTCTGCTCAAGGCATAAGAAACTATATTTGCCTTATCCGGATGATAAAGGATGGTAATATCATAATCCTTCAGTATCTCAAGCCACTTGTGTTGCCTCAAATTTAGATCCCTTTGCTTGAACAAATGTTGCAAGCTGTGATGATCAGTGTAAACCTCATATGACACCCCATAAAGATAATGCCTCCATATCTTAAGAGCATGAACAATCGCGACCAACTCCAAATCGTGTACAAGGTAATTCTTCTTGTGGGGCTTTAACTGACGTGAATCATATGCTATAACTCGCCCCTCCTGCATCAATACACAAACCAAACCAACGTGTAAAGCGTCGCAATACACAATATACATCCCTGAACCGGAAGGCAATACTAAGACCGGTGTTGAAGTCAATGCAGTCTTGAGCTTTTGAAAGCTCACATCACAATCATCAAACCACCAGAACGGAGCACTCTACTGGGTCAATATAGTCAAAGGTGTCTCAATAGATGAGAAGCCCTCTATAAAAAAACCAGCTATAATAACCTGCTAACCCCAAGAAGCTCCTGATCTCAGCAGCTGTGGTGGGATGAGGCCAGCTCTGAATCGCCTCGATCTTCTTGGTATCCACCTTAAGACCCTCGCCTGATACAACATGCCCCAAGAATTCTACAGAATCTAGCTAAAACTCACACGGAGAACTTAGCATAAAAATTGTTCCCGCAAGATCTGAAGCACCACTCTCAAATGCCCCTCGTGCTCTTCCATGCTACGCGAGTAGATCCAAATATCATCAATGAAGGCAATGACAAACGAATCAATATACGGCCTAAACACCATGTTCATCAAATCCATAAACACCACCGGGGCATTAGTCAAACCGAAGAACATCACTAGGAACTCATAATGTCCATATCTAGTTCGGAAAGCAATCGTCGGAACATCCGAATCCCGAATCTTCAACTGATGGTACCCTGATCTCAAGTCGATCTTAGAGAACACCCTAGCACCCTACAACTGGTCAAACAAATCATCAATACGTGACAACGAGTACTTGTTCTTAATGGTAACTTTGTTCAACTGGCGGTAATCAATGCACATCCGCATATTCCCATCTTTCTTCTTCACAAATAACACTGGTGCACCCCACGACAGTACACTCGGTCTAACAAACCCCTTTGCTAACAACTCCTCAAGTTGTTCCTTCAACTCTTTCGGAGCCATACGGTACGGTGGAATAGATATAGGCTGGGTACTTAGAGCCAAATCAATACAGAAATCAATATCACGATCTGGTGGTATGCCTGGAAGATTAGAAGGGAACACATCGGTGAACTCTTGGATTACGGGCACCGAATCAATCGCCGAATTCTCTACAGTAGTATCTCGAACATAGGCCAAATAAGCCAAAAAACCCTTCTCGACCATGTGTCGAGCCTTCAGAAAAGAAATAACCCGACTAGATGTACTGACAGATGCACCCTTCCACTCCAATCTAGGCAGCTCTGGCATCGCCAAGGTAACGGTCTTGGCATGGCAATCAAGGATGGCGTGATATGGAGATAACCAGTCCATGCCCAGGATGACCTCAAAGTCAGTCATATCAAGCAACAAAAGATCCGATCTAGTCTCATAACCACAGAATGTAACAACATAGGACCAATAGACTCGATCCACAACAATAGAATCGCCCACAGGAGTGGACACATAAACAGGAGTACCTAAGGACTCGAGGAACATCCAGGAAGTGAGCAAACTGAGATGACACATATAAATAGGTAGACCCTGGATCAAATAATACTGAAGCATCCCTATCGCAGATAGAAATAATACCTGTGATCACGGCATCTTAGGCCACTGCATCTGGTATGGCTGGGAAAGCATAGAATCTAGCTGGAGCGCCACCTGATTGGCTTCCACCTACCTGGCCTCCGCCTCTAGGATGACCCCTACCCACTTGCCCTCCGCCTTTGGGCGGCCGTATGACTAGTGCGGCTACTGGTGCTGTAATCATAGGCTGAGAACCCTACTGCATTGCCTTGCCCGAAGCCTGGGGCAGAACCTCCGCACATGGCTGAAATCCCTGCACTCGAAACAACCTCTCGGTACGGTGGACTGCTGACCTGAAGTCTTACCCTGATGGCCTGAATATCCACTGGAAGGACCTTGAATAGCTGGTGGGCGGCAGCTCTCTGGTATAACGCTAAAATAGGGTTGCACTGGAGCACCCAGAGGAGGTGGCGGTGGTGGATATATGGGCCTGCTAGACTGACCCCTCACAAACTGAACCCTGTCCCCAGCCGAGGCATCACTAAACTCTCCAGAATACCGAAACCTCTTATCCCTCATAGCCTGCTCCCGACCACGCTGACGTGCACCCTCGATACTCAAAGCTATCTCTACAACTAGCTCGTAAGAAGTCCCCATCTCAACCTCTCAGGCCATAGTGGCCTGGCTAGTAGAGTGCAAACCTGCAACAAACATCCGCACTCTCTCTACATCGGTCGGAAGTATCATAAGTGCATGACGAGACAACTCAGAGAATCTTGCCTCATGGTTGGTCACTGACATCTGGACCTGTTGGTGTTGCTCGAACTGAAATCGCAGCTCTTCCCTCTGATAGGGTGGAATATTTTTGTCCAGGAAGAGGCGTGTAACTGATACCAGATCATGGGAGGAGAACTTGCTGGTCTACTTAGAAGATAAGACTGCCACCACCTACGGGCCCTGCCCTCCAGCTAGAAAGTAGTAAAATCCACCCCATGAGACACCAATATCCTCATGTTGTGTAGTCTGTCACTGTACCTGTCAATAAAGTTTTGGGGGTCCTCGTGTCGCTCACCTCCAAAGACAGGAGGTTGTAGCTTGGTCCATATGTCCAATAGCCTATGTAGATTGCCTGCCACAGCTGGTATGGGCTCAGGTATAGCTATTGCAACTGGCTGAGCTCCGCCCACGGGTAGTGCGCTCGGAGTCTGATATACGGCAGTTGCGTGCCCTGGAGCCTGAGAGGTAGGGGTCTGTGCTCCCCCTCCTGCCTGAGATGTGGCTGGGTCTGTTGGAAATAGACCGGTCCGAGTCATAGAAACCATGAACCGTAGCATACAGCCTATGACCTCCAGAAATCCCGGTGCAGACATAAAATCTACCGAGGTTGGCCCTGCTGCAGGCACCTTGCCCTGCTCCTCGATAATAGGGTCCTCTACTGGATCCACTGGTGGCATAGCTGGAGCAACTCTGGGATATCCCCATTCCCTACCACGGGCTGGAGCTCTCCACCGGCTTCTGCCTCGGCCTCTAAAAACAGGGGGAGTAGCTCCTCCATGGTCTAGAACATCCTTTGCGTGCGTTCTCACCATCTGTGAGAGAATAAGAGAAAGATACTTAGTACCACATCAACTGCATGATAGGAGATGAAGAAAGAGTAGATTCCTAACACCCTATAGCCTCTTGAAGATAAGTACTAACGTCTCTGCACCGATCCGCAAGACTCTATTATGCCTGCTCATAACTTGTGAGACCTACGTGAACCTAGTGCTCTGATACCATGTTGTCACGACCCAATTTCTCCTATAGGCTGTGATGGCACCCAACGTCGCTGCTAGGCAAGCTTGCGATGAATTTACTACGAGATTACTTCTTTTAATAGGCTTACAAGTAATTAAATTCCATTTATTTATAATTTTATGAAATAGAGAGTCAAATGAATAAAATAAAAGCTTCTGAATGCAAGCATAAATATGTAAATACTCCAAAATCATAAAGTCTACTAAAGTGTGTGCCAAGATCTGGTGTCACAAGTGTATGAACACTAGTAGAATACACAAAACTGTAACTATTATCTGATATAGCATAGACAGAAAAATAAGTACAAAAGAAAGGCTCTAGGTGCTGCAGAACGACTCAGGATGTAGCTCATCACTAGGCCTCCGGGTAACGGGGGTGTGCACCAGTATGTCCACCAGAAGCACCTGCCTCAGATCCTGCACGGTTAGTACAGAAGTGTAGCGTGAGTACATAAATAATATGTACCCAGTAAGTATCAAGTCTAACCTCGAAGAAGTAGTGACGAGGGGTCGACGTCGACACTTACTATGGGCTACCAATAAAGTACAAAAGTTCTAAATAAGCAATATGTAATAAAAAATAATCACTAAATAACAAGCAGGAAGTAAATAATTCCTTCTCACATGGTAAGTC
>AWOL01S0196537.1:0-12904 GCA_000715115.1 Nicotiana otophora | reverse complement strand
TACACATACCGAGCCTTATAGGGCCGGACAACTATTTTACTTACTATATTGAGAGAGTTGAGTTCGTATCAGCAGGTAAGTGTATCTCTAGATCATCTATGACTCCCAGTTACTTTCACTTATTATATTATCAATTCAGTTTCAACTTTCAGTTATTCTATTGCCTTACATACTCGGTATATTATTTCATATTGATGTCCCTTTTTTGGGGAGGTTGCATTTCATGCATCCAGGTCTAGATAGACAGACGGGTAGACCTCCTCCGTAGGTGTTTTCCAATTTCAGCTTGATCGGTAAGCTCTACGTCCTTCGAAGTTGTTGGGTCTAGGGTTTTGTGTATATATATACATATATACACATATACACAATATGTACTCAAAACCCTAGACCCGACAACTTCGAAGGACGTAGAGCTTACCGATCAAGTTGAAATTGGACAACACCAACGGAGGAGGTCTACTTGTGTGTCTATCTAGACCTGGATGTATGAAATGCAACGTCCCCAAAAAAGGGACATCAATACGAAATAATATACCGAGTATGTAAGGCAATATAATAACTGAAAGTTGAAACTGAACTGATAATATAATAACTGAAAGTTGAAACTGAACTGATAATATAATAACTGAAAGCAACTGGGAGTCATAGATGATCTAGAGATACACTTACCTGCTGATACGAACTCAACTCTCTCAAATAGTAAGTAAAATAGTTGTCCGGCTCTATAAGGCTCGGTATGTGTAATTTCTCAATCGTAGTAGGCTCGCTCATAGGATCTCGGCCATACTAGGCTCGGTATCTTAGCTATTCTGGGCTCGCTCATAGGCGCTCGACCATAGTAACTTACCATCTGATCAGAGGTTGCCAAATAGGGGCCTGCCCATAGATTATAGCTCGATGGTGGTTACTGTAACACACTCTCTCTCTATATATATATATATATATATATATATATATATATATATATAACTGCTATCTTTGAACTTGCCTCTTCGCACCTTAATCTACAAGAACTATAATAATACTATCATTAAGTTACGAAAGATACAACTATCGCACAATGAATGACAAACTTATTTTATATTAAAACGGGCAACATCTCTCCTATAATCCTTACTTCCTCCCAATTCGAGAAAATACTAACAATACAAGAACACAAAAATAAACAACATATATCCATCACAAAATACCACAAAATAGCCCAACATACCCCTATCACTTCATACACAAAACTACAACCACAGTAGTGTCAATCAATCCAAAAATATTACGACGAACGACCAGCCCAACACCCCACATTTATGTGGTATCTATTCACACCCTTTATCCTCAAAAAATACATAAAATAGTATCAAAATACACAATCCAACAACAACACTAAATAACCCACAAAATAGTCCACTACATGTTGAATAACTTGAACTCACCACTTTCGATCACCGTCTCGTGAGTTCTTACAATTATCGAACGAGTTTCTATACTTTACCAGCAGAAAAAATGGATTAAAGAGATCATTATACTTACTTTATTTGGTGAATATGTCAGCTCCTATCTTGATCCTTCAACCCTTAGGTTTTCCTCCAACTAGAACTTGAAAAGAAGAGAAAATCAATTAGGGTTTGTGTTGAATTTGTTGGAGAATTTTGGAGGGGCTTATCTCTGGTTTTTATGCTCTATAATGAGTGTGAAATATGAAGGATATAATCCCTTAAAATTTCTCTTTGGCCGACCCGTAATAGCCCATTTTAGACATATTTAGTCCTTTCATTTAAGTAAGTAGGTGACACACCTACTTGTCATATATGCAATCTGCGCAGTCTCGCAAAACAATATATGTATATCTCTACTCCAATGTCATATTGACAAAAAGTTTAATGTGTTATAAACTAGACTCATAAATCTTCAATTTGATGGGTGGATCACCACGTAACCCTAAGTATATTGGGATAAAATCTCAATGATATTTGACCCAAATTTCAGTAAAACTTAGGAACGTAACTTGTGATGACTTTCATCGACTTTTATTTCACAACTCGGTTGACTTCAAAATTTAACACATGACTATCATTCGACTAAAATAACTCATAACATAACCCTCTTACCATGTTAAGAAC
Organism: Nicotiana otophora; assembly: GCA_000715115.1. Lineage (NCBI taxonomy): Eukaryota > Viridiplantae > Streptophyta > Magnoliopsida > Solanales > Solanaceae > Nicotiana > Nicotiana otophora. The sequence goes on along the minus strand of AWOL01S0196537.1, from coordinate 10,790 downwards.
CCTAGTCTCACCCCCAAAGGTACAGGGTATAACATTCCCAACTTGTCGACTTTCGACGAAACATTATTTTCTTCAATTCCTTTAACTTCTAAACCTTCCAGCCCTCTTTGTACTTGTTGTTCATGATCATTAATATTCGTAACCTCTAAGGTAACATGATTAACTTACTTTATATACTTTCAAAGATGATCTCATTTTTGGTCTTACATTAGTTTGCTTACGACGTACTTTTACGTACGAAAATAAGGGGTGTAAAATCATTGCTCCCTTTCGAACATTCATCATCGAATATTGACTCTTAGAAACTTGGGAAAATTTTGCCAGAGTTTCCTCCGTACACTAGTCTAAAACCAACCTGTACGCAACCAGAAATCATACTCTACATGCCACACATGGCCAATGTCTATAAATAACAACACTTAGCCTCACATGGCCGTCTATCATAAATACTACAAGTCAAATGTAAGAGCTTACCTGATGACCTACTGGTTGGAATCGGGATGTGCTGAAGTATCCCATCTTGAGCCATATCTTCAGTTTGGTGGGGGTATTTAGACTCTATTTCTTCCTCCACTTCCCACGTCATCTCTTCCATGTTTTTGCTTCTCCATAAAACCTTTACGGAGGCTACCTCCTTATTTCGTAGCTTGCGGATTTGTCGGTCTAGGATCGCAACGAAAACATCCTCGTATGATAAGTCCTCCGTGATTTGTACATCATTAGTGGGAACCACTAGGGTAGGATCGTCAATGCACTTCCATAGCATAGATACATGAAAACCTGGGAGGACAAACTCCAATTTCGAGGGTAAATCTAACTCATAAGATACTCGGCCCACTCTTCGAATAATCCTATAAGTCCCAATATACTATGGGCTAAGCTTTCCTTTCTTTCCAAACCTCATCACGCCCCTCATAGGCGACACCTTTAAGAATACCCAATCATCAACCCCGAACTCTAAGTCTCGCAGCCGTACATCAGAATATGACTTCTGATGACTCTGAGCTATAAACAATCACTCCTTGATAAGCTTTACCTTCTCTATGGCCTGCTGAACCAAGTCTGGCCCATGTAACCCAGATTCTCCAATATCAAACCACCCTATAGGAGATCTGCACTTACACGCATACAAAGCCTCATACGGAGCCATCTGGATACTGGAGTGGTAATTGTTATTATATGCAAACTCGATAATAGGTAGATGTTCATCCCAACTTCTTTTAAAATCCAACACACATGCTCGTAACATATCCTGGAGCGTCTGAATTGTGTGCTCGACTTGTCCATCAGTCTGTGGATGAAAAGTTGTGCTGAGATTTACCTGAGTTCCTAGACCTCTCTAAAATGACCTCCAGAAATGTGCTATAAACTGGGCCCCACGATCAGATATAATAGATACTGGTACTCCGTGTAGCCGCATTATCTCCTTAATATATAACTTTGTAAAATCTTCGGTTGTATATGTAGATATGACCGGTAGGAAATGGGCTGATTTCATGCGCCTATAGACTATCACCCATATAGAATTGAACTTACAATGAGAACGAGGCAAACCCGTGATGAAGTCCATATTTATCGCCTCCCATTTCCTTGTCGGGATCTCTATAGTCTGCATTAGCCCTCTGGGCTTCTGGTACTCTACCTTCACCTACTAGCAACTAGTACATTAGGCGACAAACTTAGCAAAGTTCTTTTTCATATCGTTCCACCAGTACACATCCTTAATGTCATGATACATCTTCGTCGACCCAGGATGAAAAGAGTACCACAAATAATGTGCCTCTAATATAATCCTGTCTCGTAGACCTGCTGCATCTGAGACACACAGACGACCCATGTATCTGAGAACCCCATCTTTCTTGAGCTCTAACAGCAGCTTGTTCTGCTCTGGAACTCGCTCTCTCAACTCGACCAACTCTAGGTCCTCGTACTGCCTTTCCTTTACTTCAGTTATGAGAGATGATTTTGCAGTGTTTTGGAGTACAACTCCACCATCATCAGAATCGACTAACTGAACCTCTACACAAGCTAATTAATGAAGATCTCTAGTTAATTCTCTTTTCTCAGCCTCTACATGTGCTAAGCTACCCATAGATCGGTGATTTATGGCATCAACTACAACATTAGCTTTCCCTAGATGGTACAGGACGTTAACGTCGTAATATTTCAATAACTCTAGCCATCTCCTCTATCGCAAATTCAACTCCTTTTGCTTGAAGATATATTGCAAGCTTTTATGATCTTTAAATACATTCACATTAACACCATATAAATAATGTCGCCATATCTTAAGTGCATGGATAACAGCAGCTAACTCGAGGTCATGGGTGGGATAATTCCTCTCGTGCTTCCTCAACTGCCTTGAAGCATATGCAATTACCTTTCCATGTTGCATCAGGACACTTCCTAAGATGACACCTGAGGCATCACAATACATGACATAATCCTCTGGACCCTCTAGAAGTGTTAGAACTGACGTTGAGGTCAACCTGTTCTTAAGCTCTTGGAAACTCTGCTCGCAAGGCTCTGTCCACTGAAACTTAGCTATTTTCTAAGTCAGCTTCGTCAATGGTGCTGAAAGGGAAGAAAAACCCTTTACGACCCTCGGGTAGTAGCATGTTAAGCCTAGAAATATATGAACCTATGTTAGAGTGGTAAGTCTAGGCTAGGATTTCACAGCCTCAATCTTCTAAGTGTCTACCTTTATACCTTCATCAGATACAATGTGCCCCAGGAATTCTACAGACTTCAACTATAACTCATATTTAGAAAACTTAGTATACAACTTATGATCACGGAGGGTTTGGAGTACCGCTCGCAGGTGGTCTGCATGCTCCTCCTCTGAATGTGAATGAACTAGAATATTGTAACGACCTGGCCGGCCGTTTTGAGTATTTTAGCCCTGATCCCCTAAACTATGCTTCCTATATGCTATATTGTGGTTATGTAACTTGCCGCGGTAGTGGGTTTTGGTTTTGGGTGAGTTTCAGAGTGAAATGGGACACATAGTCCCTAAGTTGGAAGGTTAAGTCGTAGGAGTTGACCGTAGTTTGACTTGTGTGAAGGAGACTCCGAAATGAAGTTATGATTGTTTCGATAGCTCTGTATGGTGATTTTGGTCTTAGGAGCGTTTTCGGATGTTGATTTAGAGGTATGTAGGTCATTTCAGCGTGATTTGGCGAAAGTTGGAAAGTTGGAAGATTTTGGAAAGTTTGACCAGGATTTGACTTTATTGATATCGGGGTCGGATCCCAATTCTGGAAGTTGGAATAGGTCCGTAATGTCAATTATAACTTGTGTACAAAATTTGAGGTCAATTGGAGTTGGTTTGGCATGAATCAGTATTCGTTTCGGAATTCGAAAGTTCATACTTGAAAATTACCTTACTATGTTGATGTATGCGATCGTTATGCAGTCCGCAAATGAGTTCTGCGGCCTCAGACTCAACAGCACATTTGTTTCTACAAACACCCAAGCATACAAGCATGCAATGATGCTACAGACTGCAAATCGGTTATGTGGACCGCAGAGATAATCTTCTCCACATAAAACTCACTCACTGGGAACAGTATGCAACTCGTGCTTTTCTATCCTAAGCAGGTAATGCACAAATTGTGAGAAACAACTACACATACTCAACATCAGAATAATTTCATTCTCAGCCTAACAACACCTAATGCACATTGTCAACAATCACCAACTCCCATAGTCAAATCAGTAACCCTAACTCTAATCCCCTGATTATGACTGTGCCACAACAGATATTTACTCCCAAATCAAATGCCAGTACCAGAAACAAAGATTCAAGGTAGAGTGAGATGGGTGCAATGGAGAAGAGGGGAGTGTGAGGGGAATAAGAAAAAATGAAAATTTCAAAGCACCTGAATAAGAGGATAGGTAAAAATACATACCACATGGATGGGAAAATCGAGCACTTGGGTGTGAATCGTTCGAGCAAGGTGAGTTGAGTGTGCAAGCCTTTCTATTTTGTTTTTATGTGTTTATCTTTTGTCTTTTGCTTTCGTTGTTTATAGTATATAGAAATGAGAGTGAAGGTAAGTAGGGTTTAATATGGCCTCAGGTGTGGACTCGCAAAAGCGAGCATCTGGTCACAGGTACAAAAATGGCTTAGCCCAACCGGGATAGCAGATGCGAGTGGTGGACTGCATCTGAGCGTCCGCAGGTGCAGAGAAGTGGTCGCAGATGTGGAAGAGGGGCAACTTGGTCGTTCATCGCAGAAGCAAAGAATCCTCCGCAGGAGCGCACTCGCTGGTGCAATGTTTTGTCCGTAGAAGCGGAGTTTCCTGAGTTAAGTGAAATCTACACCTGTGATGGAAATTTCGCAGGTGCAGAGCCGCAGATGCAACATTTGGGTCGCAGGTGTGCTTTTACTGGGCAAAAAAGAGGCAAGTCGAGGGTTAATTTTCATGATTCATTTTGGGACTTAGAGAGCTCAATAGGAGACGCAGTTTTTAGGGTTCTTCAATGAAAGCTTTAGGGTAAGTAATTCTAACTCATTTTTGATTAACCTACATGAATCTATTGATGATTTCATCATTTAATTAGTGCTTTGGAGATGGAAATTGGGGGGAAATGGTAAAAACCCCTTAGGCGAAATTTTTGAGTTTTTAAAGGCAAAATGAGGTCGGATTTGGATAATTCTTATATGGTTTGATTCAATATCGAATGGGTGTTCAACTTTTGTACTTTTGGTCGAGTTTCGAGATGCGGGCCCAGGTTGACTTTTTGGGTCGATTTTTCAATTCTTTGCAAAGATCGTAATTTCATTATTTGAATTAGTTTCCTATAGTTATATTTATAGTATGGAATTGTTTTGGCTAGATTCGAGCCGTTCGGAGTTGGAAAATCGAGGGAAAGGCCTTCTAGTTGATTGATTTAGCGTGGTTTGAGCTAAGTGACTTGTCTAACCTTGTGTGGGAAAACTTTCCCTTAGGATTTGGTATTATTGTGATAATTGTGATATGTGGAAGCCATGTACGTAAGGTGACAAGTGCGTACATAGGCTAAATATCAAAATTCCCCGGCTTTAGCTATGTAGTTTCCTTTCATGCTTTAATTGAGTTACTTTATCATGTTATAGTCACCATATTTAGCTTAATTTCATATGTGTACTTTTCTTATCTCTTATTTGCAACTTTTCCTACATGTTTTGTTGAAGTACTTGCTTCCTTTATTCTGTATTCATTATTTAACTTTTGAATGCTTTACTTGAAATTGCTATTCTTGGAATATCTTGCTATTGAATTTGGTATTGAGTTACAAGGGCCGTGGTTCCTATTGAGGGAAAGTGTAAGTTGTGAAATATCATTTTATTGAGTTATTCTTCGATTTTTATTGTTGAGACTTTGTGTACATTGTGGTTGAGCCGCGGGCTCCTTAGTGTGAAATTCTGTTATTGTTTGGCTTTTCTGGCAAATTGTGATATTGGGCACTTGTGGTGCGAATTGTGATACGTTGTAAATTGATACACATGCGGTAGTATAAGGCTTGGGTGTTGAAACGTTTGTGGTGAGATAAGGTAGGCTCGATACGCGTGGCCAGGAAGGGAACTATTAGAAGCCATGCGGTGTGATAAGGTGGGCTAAAACGCGGGGTGCTATTTCGGGAAAAATGATTTTCAAAACTAAATGTAAAGACTCCCGCGGTGATATAAGGAAAGATTGTGAGTTACTTCTATGATTTGGGACTACGAGGCGGTACCTCGGTAGTGACCCTTGATGATCTTTCTCTATTTGCTGCACTTATCTCGGTTGTTTGTTTCCTTAGCATGTCAATCTTTGTTTTCTTCCGTGTTGTATTATCTGCCTTGATTCTATGTAGTTAACTTTTCGTAAATTCCTTATTTGTTTGGTTTCCATTGTCATTATCATTGTATTAGAGAGGTGGCTTACAGGCTTGCACTACCACCCAGTCTAGCTGTATTTCATCTAGTATTCCATGTTTCTATGCTCCGGAAGTATCACAACGATTTGTCTTATATGTTGGATTTCAACTCAGTCTAGTTGGAGAAGGATTGCGTGAGTAGATTTCAACTCAGTCTAGTTGGAGAAGGATTGCGTGAGTAGATTTCAACTCAGTCTAGTCGGAAAGTTGGAAGATTTTGGAAAGTTTGACCGGAAGTTGACTTTATTGATATCGGGGTGGAATAGGTCCGTATTATCATTTATGGCTTATGTACAAAATTTGAGGTCAATCGGAGTTGGTTTGGTATGAATCAGCATTAGTTTCGAAATTCGGAAGTTCATAATTTCTTAGGCTTGAATTTGGGTTGCGATTCATAGAATCGATATGGTTTAATGTGATTTTTGGCCTCGAGTAGGTCCGTTATGTGTTTTGAAACTAGTTCGTCTATTCGGACAGGGTCCCGGAGGACCCCGGGTGTGATTTCAGTCGAATCTAGAACAAGTTTGGATTTTTCAGACTGCTGAAGTTGAGGTGTTCTGGTGTCATCGCACCTGCGGAGGGATTGGACGCATATGCAGACTTGCAAAAGCGAGCATCTCGTCGCAGGTGCAAAAATGGCTTAGCTCAGCTGGGATTGCAGGTACGAGGGGTAGACCGCAGCTGCGCATCCATAGGTGCGGAGAAATGGCCGCAGATACGGAAGAGGGAATGCTTGGTCGTTTATCACTGAAGCGGAGAATCCTCCACAGAAGCGCACTCGCAGGTGCAATGTTTTATCCACAGAATCGGAGCTTCCTGAGTTAAGTTTAATTCGCACCTGCGATCGAAATTCCGCCGATGCGGAGCCGCATATGCGGCAGTTGAGTCGCATGTGCAATTTAACTCGGCAGAAAAGGGGCTGGTCGAGGGTTAATTTTCCTAATTCATCTTGGGACTTAAAGAGCTCGGTGGGAGACAAAGTTTCGAGGGTTCTTCCAGGAAAGCTTTGGCGTAAGGAATTCTAACTCATTTTTGATTAACCTACATGAATCTATTGATGATTTCATCATTTAATTAGTGCTTTGGAGTTGGAAATTAGGGGGAAATAGTAGAAACTCTGTAGGCTAAATTTTTGAATTTTGAAAGGCGAAATAAGGTCAGATTTGAATAATTCTTTTACGGTTGGACTCAATATCAAATGGGTGTTCAGTTTTTGTAATTTTGATCGAGTTCCGAGATGCGGGCCTGGGTTGACTTTTTGGGTCGATTTTCAATTCTATGCAAAGATCGTAATTTCATTGTTTGAATTAGTTTTCTATAGTTATATTTATAGTATGTAATGCTTTTGGCTAGATTCGAGCCGTTCGGAGTTGGAAAATCGAGGGAAAGGCCTTCTTGTTAATTGATTTAGTATGGTTTGAGGTAAGTAACTTGTCTAACCTTGTGTGAAAGAAATTACCCTTAGGATTTGGTATTATTGTGATAATTGTGATATGTGAAAGTCGTGTACGCAAGGTGGCGAGTGCGTACACAGGCTAAATGTTGAAATTCCTAGTTTTAAGCTATGTAGTTTCCTTTCATGCTTTAATTGAGTTACTTTAACATGTCATAATTACCATATTTAGCCTAATTTTACATGTCTACTTGGCTTATCTCTTATTTGTAACTTTTCCTACATGTTTAGTTAAAGTACTTGCTTCCTTTATTCCGTACTCATTATTTAACTTTTGAATTCTTTACTTGAAATTTCTATTCTTGGAATATCTTGCTGTTGAATTTGGTATTGAGTTGCAAGGGATGTGGTTCCTATTGAGGCAAAGTGTGTATTGTGAAATATCATTTTATTGAGTTACTCTCCGTGTCACGCCCCAAACTGGGGGAGCACGACCAGCGCTCAACCGGGTGAACCCGGTCAAGCAAGATTGTTAGATACTTTCTACCCAAACTCACTTATGAATACGAAACAAATATATATTTTCGTTAATTATACGATAAGGAGACCATGTATACAATACCAATTCATTACCATAAGTTATTTTATTTTAAAGTCTCCAATTGCACACATTTTCATGGTCTAAAATGGAACAAGTAATTCCAACACAACATAATATGGTTTGGCTTCCCCAGCACCAATATACAACCCACACTTTGTCTACGGAGCCTCTAATAGATACATAAAAGTACTATAATAATACCGACAATAATGTCACGGCTATACCTCAAACACAATACACAAGGAATAAAATATACATGACCCCGAAATGAAGTGTGGCTCACCAAGTCAGATGGGAAGAGGGTGTACCGCTATTACTAATTAATGTCTCTTGTTGTAGAATCACCTGCATCCATTAAAGATGCAGCGCCCCCGGCAAAAAGGGATGTTAGTACATATGGAATAGTACTAGTATGAATGACAAAACACCCTCTCAATAGAATGATAAATAATACAAGGAATAACAATCATAATATAACTGGAAGTCACAAACAACATCAAACCTCAAATTAGAATCAAGACAGTGTTCCAATTAATTTCCATATCTTAAGTTGGGAGATCTTTAATACCAATATGTCACCGTTTACGATACCAATATTCACAATACCAATACCACCGTACTTTTTGCACGAAGTCCGATCACGACCCGATCGGCTAGGCCATTTCATTAGAGACATCAACCACAATCACAATTTCAATTTACAATTTGCAGCACAATCACCACCATGTGTGCGACATGGCGTCCGATCACGACCCGATCGTCTAGGCCATCTCATTCGAGACATCATNAACTTGTCTAACCTTGTGTGAAAGAAATTACCCTTAGGATTTGGTATTATTGTGATAATTGTGATATGTGAAAGTCGTGTACGCAAGGTGGCGAGTGCGTACACAGGCTAAATGTTGAAATTCCTAGTTTTAAGCTATGTAGTTTCCTTTCATGCTTTAATTGAGTTACTTTAACATGTCATAATTACCATATTTAGCCTAATTTTACATGTCTACTTGGCTTATCTCTTATTTGTAACTTTTCCTACATGTTTAGTTAAAGTACTTGCTTCCTTTATTCCGTACTCATTATTTAACTTTTGAATTCTTTACTTGAAATTTCTATTCTTGGAATATCTTGCTGTTGAATTTGGTATTGAGTTGCAAGGGATGTGGTTCCTATTGAGGCAAAGTGTATATTGTGAAATATCATTTTATTGAGTTACTCTCCGTGTCACTCCCCGAACTGGGGGAGCACGACCAGCGCTCAACCGGGTGAACCCGGTCAAGCAAGATTGTTAGATACTTTCTACCCAAACTCACTTATGAATACAAAACAAATATATATTTTCGTTAATTATACGATAAGGAGACCATGTATACAATACCAATTCATTACCATAAGTTATTTTATTTTAAAGTCTCCAATTGCACACATTTTCATGGTCTAAAATGGAACAAGTAATTCCAACACAACATAATATGGTTTGGCTTCCCCAGCACCAATATACAACCCACACTTTGTCTACGGAGCCTCTAATAGATACATAAAAGTACTATAATAATACCGACAATAATGTCACGGCTATACCTCAAACACAATACACAAGGAATAAAATATACATGACCCCGAAATGAAGTGTGGCTCACCAAGTCAGATGGGAAGAGGGTGTACCGCTATTACTAATTAATGTCTCTTGTTGTAGAATCACCTGCATCCATTAAAGATGCAGCGCCCCCGGCAAAAAGGGATGTTAGTACATATGGAATAGTACTAGTATGAATGACAAAACACCCTCTCAATAGAATGATAAATAATACAAGGAATAACAATCATAATATAACTGGAAGTCACAAACAACATCAAACCTCAAATTAGAATCAAGACAGTGTTCCAATTAATTTCCATATCTTAAGTTGGGAGATCTTTAATACCAATATGTCACCGTTTACGATACCAATATTCACAATACCAATACCACCGTACTTTTTGCACGAAGTCCGATCACGACCCGATCGGCTAGGCCATTTCATTAGAGACATCAACCACAATCACAATTTCAATTTACAATTTGCAGCACAATCACCACCATGTGTGCGACATGGCGTCCGATCACGACCCGATCGTCTAGGCCATCTCATTCGAGACATCATCCTTTTTATATCAATCATCTCATTTCATACTTCTTTCACATCTTTTCATTTCATTAGCACTAGTGGCCAAAATTATAAAATCATTCTTGGCACGTCGGCCGTATTTAGTATTTCATGCTCACCTTTTTCACTTTCAAACATCATCATCGTCATCCACAACAAGGAATTTCAAATCAGCATTTTTAGTACACATGTGAGCACTTAAGAGTCTTGGGCACATAGAGATTTTTCACAAGATTTGGCATAATAGCCTTCGTTTGGACTTGGTTTGAAGTCGAAATATTTTTAATGCACAACTCATACTTTGAACACACTTTCAAATGATAACATAACATGATAAAAGCATTTGGTATACATATTGAACAAATATTTTTCAACACAACTCATTCGGAATAGCCAATGTTTTTATAGTGAACCACTTGGGACTTATATAATTTACATGAATACCGTGGGATTCAATTTTAAGAGAGGAGTTCAACAATACCAGGCTAATGTCTAATCTCAATCCTAATCTCAATCTTCAAGCTCCAAAAATACTACAATGCTCCAATTGATTAAAATATCCAAATTTCACCCACAATTTAATATCTACCATTATATATCCCAACTACATGAAAATAAATATGAAAGATTCATGGGTAGATGACTTTTTAGAGCCTTCAACCATCCCAAATTATCCAATAGGCTTATCCATTAGCCTATTCAATTTAATTCTTATCATTTAATACTCATTTGGAGTCATTAATAATAC
>AWOL01S0196535.1:32238-73441 GCA_000715115.1 Nicotiana otophora | reverse complement strand
TATATATATATATATATAAAGGAGACAAGATCAACAACCTCTTTCGAACGCGTGGTAATAACTCAAATAAGTAAAATTTCAGCTCTGACAATAATTCATCAAATAGAAACACAAACATATGGTACCTCGTGCCCACAATTCAGTCACAATAACAATAGCCACCTGTATCACTCCACCTTGATAGTAGCAATATCCCTCCTTATCTCTCTCGCCTGACAAATAACAATATCCCGCCCTGTCACTCATGTTTAATAATATCCCGCCTCGTCACTCCCTCATGGAAATATAACAATATCACGCCTTATTACTCCCGCTTGTGACAATAACAAATAAAAACAACAACTCAGTATAATCCCACTAGTAGGGTCTGGGGAGGGTAGTGTGTACGCAGACCTTACCCCTACCCTGGGGTAGAGAGGCTGTTTCCGATAGACCCTCGACTCCTTCCCTCCAAGAACTCCCCACATCGCTCCCACCTGAGAATATAACAATATCCCACCTTGTCAGTCCTATTTACCAATATCTTGCCTTGTCGCTCCCACCTGACAATATAAACAATATCACGCTTTGTTGCTCCGATTTAATAATATTCCCATCACAATATCAACAACATTAATCATAATCGCACGGCAAAAACCTGGGGCCAACACCCCCAATCAATCCGCTCAACATGTCCATATGTGCCACAATATCACAAGATAATAATATCAAAGTTTCATCAAGATATGAATTCACAACTTACCAAAATATTGCACAAGGACATGACAATAACATAAAAGTGCGGAAGGGTTTTCAACGATTAAAGCATGACTATGGTTAAGTCAAATGTAGTAATCTTGACCATGTAATCATAAAGTGATTTAAGCTTGTTTCATATAAAGTACATTACCAAGTTAAGGCATATTAATAGCCTATGGTANTATATATATATATATATATAAAGGAGACAAGATCAACAACCTCTTTCGAACGCGTGGTAATAACTCAAATAAGTAAAATTTCAGCTCTGACAATAATTCATCAAATAGAAACACAAACATATGGTACCTCGTGCCCACAATTCAGTCACAATAACAATAGCCACCTGTATCACTCCACCTTGATAGTAGCAATATCCCTCCTTATCTCTCTCGCCTGACAAATAACAATATCCCGCCCTGTCACTCATGTTTAATAATATCCCGCCTCGTCACTCCCTCATGGAAATATAACAATATCACGCCTTATTACTCCCGCTTGTGACAATAACAAATAAAAACAACAACTCAGTATAATCCCACTAGTGGGGTCTGGGAAGGGTAGTGTGTACGCAGACCTTACCCCTACCCTGGGGTAGAGAGGCTGTTTCCGATAGACCCTCGACTCCTTCCCTCCAAGAACTCCCCACATCGCTCCCACCTGAGAATATAACAATATCCCACCTTGTCAGTCCTATTTACCAATATCTTGCCTTGTCGCTCCCACCTGACAATATAAACAATATCACGCTTTGTTGCTCCGATTTAATAATATTCCCATCACAATATCAACAACATTAATCATAATCGCACGGCAAAAACCTGGGGCCAACACCCCCAATCAATCCGCTCAACATGTCCATATGTGCCACAATATCACAAGATAATAATATCAAAGTTTCATCAAGATATGAATTCACAACTTACCAAAATATTGCACAAGGACATGACAATAACATAAAAGTGCGGAAGGGTTTTCAACGATTAAAGCATGACTATGGTTAAGTCAAATGTAGTAATCTTGACCATGTAATCATAAAGTGATTTAAGCTTGTTTCATATAAAGTACATTACCAAGTTAAGGCATATTAATAGCCTATGGTATAATCCGGTCATCAACCACACATGGCACCCGTGTATACGCTCATCACCTCATATACACGCCGCTTTCCACATAACACGAATAAACAATTAAGGCCAATTCCTAAGGGGTATTCCCCCACACAAGGTTAGGTAAGATACTTACCTCAAATAAAAAAAATCAATATTCTAAAAAACCCTTGACTCTCAAATCCTCCCCCGAACGGGTCAAATATAGCAAAAAACAATTCAATAATATCAAACATGGCTATAAAAATTGATTCCAATTAATAAATCTCCGATATTTATCAAAAGTCAACCAAAGAGTTAACCTCGGATCACCTCCCGGAACCCGACAAAAATCACAAATTCTGAATACCCATTCGAATACGGGTCCACCCATACAAGTTTTATCCAAATTCGACTCTGAATCGGGTTTCAAGTGTCATTTTTTATTTTAGAAAAGTTTTGCAAAAATTCTAATTTTTTCACTTAGATTCATCATTCAAATTCTAAAATCAAGGATGGAATCATGAATAATAACTAAATCAGAGTAAAACAATAGTTACCCCAATCCAAATCGTGCAAATCACCTCAAAATATGATAAAATAACTCAAACCCTCAAAATATAATACTTAAGTATCTACCAGTGATAACCTTCGCGATCGCGGGACCTACTCCCTAATCGCGAAGAACAAATCAAACACTGGTTCAAAATCCTCTTTCGGGAATGCGGCCCGGCACCCGCGAACGCAATGCACACCTCCACTAGCCTATGCAAATGCGGTACCCTACCTGCGAATGCGAAGGCCAAAAGCTTGGCGACCCCATCCAGTATTTCCTCTACGTGAACGTGACTCCTAGGACGCAAATGCGATGATCACTGCCTCCACTCTCCGCGAACGTAACAGCCACATCGCGAACGCGAAGGGCCAAATACCAGCCACCCCAAGCACACTTCGCAATTGCGAGACTCCATCTTTGATCGCAATAAACATTAGAACTCCAGAAACCAGTTGTTCCAAAACAAGGAAAAATGGTTTGAAATCCATCTGAAACACACCTGAGTCCCCCGTGACCTTGTCAAATCACACCAACCAATCCCAAAACATAAAACGAACCTACTCGAGGCCTCAAATCATACAAAAATAATATCAGAACTATGAATCGTACCTCAATTCAAGCTTAATGAACTATTTTCAATTTTTGAATTCCAAACTTACTTTGAACATGCTAAAACAACTCGGAATGACTTCAAACAAGTCATGAATCACCATACGAACCTATTCTAAGGCTCAAAATCCTAAACAGACACCGATAACTACAAAGTCAACTATGGTTAAACCTATGAACTTCTAAACCTTCAAACTTTAATCTTTTGCCAATTTGAGCCAAAACTCAACCTAGGAACCTCCGAATCCAAATCCGGACATACGCCTAAGTCCAAAATCAATATCCAAGCCTACAAAACTATCAAAACTCCGATCCGAGGTCAAATACACAAAAGTCGAACTCGGTCAACACTTCCAACTTAAAACTTCAAAATTGAGAATTTCTCTTCTGAAACAACCCCGAACTTCCCGTAAAATCAAAACTATTCATCCGCGCAAGTCGTAATACATCATATGAAGCTATTCAAGATCCTAAATCACCAAACAGAATTCCAATGCTCAAAACGATTGGTTCGGTCATTACATTCTCCACCACTTAGACATACGTTCATCCTTAAACGTGCAAAGAGTCATTCCAAAGACATCAAATCGCTGTATAAACTCACCATACACATACCCATGGGTGATCCTACCTCACCTCAATCTATATATGCCCGTCAACACAACTTAACTGAACATTCCTTTTTCAATCTTAGTCCATAAACTTTAGAACCTAATCTCTAACATCTAGAATTCCTTATAAGACTCGATTCTCGAATCTATACACTGTATAAGTCTAACCAAGATGCATCTAGCCGTAACCATATTCCATGATATAATCACACGATATATCACATAACTCATGTACTCATAGTAATATCTTTCGACTACAATAATTGCTCATTACTAAACCAGTACCAATAATAAGCCTCATATCAAATAAAACCTTGTTCCAAACATTCACGATACTTCTAATGATATAAGAAACATATAGAAACTCATAACCACTCACCTAATAGTTGTGGAGTTCTCTCGGCCGACAAGAACCAATGCAAACTCTAAGCTGCTTAATGAAATTCTTATCCAGACACACCTTATCCAGGTCGGATTGCACTAATTCCTGGTCCAATGATCTCATCTCATCAAGTATAAGCTATTTGGCCAACAAGCCATACGCAATGACACCTAATAATATACGACGTAATTCGTACCCAAAAAGCAACAACTCGAATATAACCGAAGATGGAAAAGGAACCAAATGAGAGAACTATCCGATAAGTCCAACAGGTACAACCCCAACATTACCATACTATGAATCCATCCCACAAGAGAAAAGCAAAACACATGAAATAACCACAAAGAATCACATCCTAACGTAACCCCACTGCGGCACGTAGCCCTATTTAAACATACTGATCCATATGGAACATCCATCGAGCCATAATGCTCACGATCAACAACCATATGTGTATCAACAACAAGCGCGTGAAATGCATGACCATAACCATAGAAAAACGAATAGCACAATATACCACTGATAGGGAAGGCATGACTACAGTGCAACAAGCAACTCAACATCCCAAGATCCATCTTGCTCCAAATCTCGCCACCAGTACTGAATGAAATAACAACATACGTGTGAATAGCTAAGCTATCTCATAACCCGTTATAGCATAAGAGAGAAACGCATAAAATAAATCAGGTTATAAATAACATCTTTTCTGCTCGATGACACCCCCATAGTAAATGATGTAACTGATATGATGTGGGATACACATTATCATTAGGCCTACCAATGTCCCACCAAATCAATCTGGATCATCCTAAAATAGGTAAAGAATCTTCCAAAAGTCCATAGTAACCTGTCCATAACACACACCATTAATGTAACGACCCGACCAGTCGTTTTGAGCTCTAGTGCATCGTTCGGCGGTTGGAGGCCATGAGCAGCTTCACTTCAAGTATTATGACTTATACGCATGGTCGAAATTGAAATTTTGGAAGCTCAGAGTTTATTTGGAAAGAAAATTCGCATTTCGAAAGCTTTAAGTTGGAAGAATTGACTAAGATTGGATTTTAGAGTAAACGGCCTTGGAATTGGGATTTGAAGGTTCTAGCATGTTCGTATGATTATTTCGGACTTGGGCGTATGTTCGGATTGGGTTTTGGATACCCCAGGAGAGTTTCGGCACCTATTGTGGAAGTTAGCATTTTGGAAGAATTCTATATATTTGGCTTGAAGTGTATTTCAAGGTTATCGATGTCTGTTTGGGATTCTGAGTCTATAAATAGCTCCGTATGGTGATTCTGGTATTGGGAGCGTGTCCGGAAGTGGATTCGGAGGTGCGTAGGTCATTTTGCAGTCATTTGGCTAAAGATAGAAGTTTGAAGGTTTTTGAGAAGTTTGACCGGAAGTGGACTTTTTGATATCAGGGTCATAATCTGATTCTGGAAGTTGGAGTAGGTTTCGACATCGATTGTAGAAGTTGAAGTTTCAAAGTTCATTATGTTTGAATTGGGGTGCGATTCATGATTTCGATATTGTTTGATGTGATTTGAGGTCTCGAGCAAGGTTGTGTTATGTTATGGTACTGGTTGGTATGATTGGACGGGGTTCCGGGGGCCTCGGGTGTATTTTAGGGTGGTTTTTGGATCATTTGGAGCTGCTTGGGAACTGTTGTTACTGGTGTCTGGTGTCCTTCTTCGCAAACGCAAAGGAAGTCCCGCATTCACAAAGTGGAAAATTGTGGGGCTGTTGAGATTGGCCTTCGCGAACACGAAGGTTGAGACGCGAACGCGGTGAAGAACTTGAGGAACCTACGCGAACGCGAGTGGGGAGTCACAAACGCATAGCACGAAATAAGGACAGGGCCTGAGGATGTTTGGCCTACGTGAACACGAGGCTGGGTATGCGAGCGCGAAGTAGTGATGGCGGAAAGATTCGCAAACGCGTCATGAGGAACGCAAACTAGAAGGAGGTTTTCTGTGCCTGGGTTGGCTGAGCTTCGCGAACGCGAAGGGGTTTCCGCGTTCGCGAAGAAGGAGTCGGACTGGGCAGTGAGATGTTTTAAAATGAGATTTTTGGCCGTTTTCACTTCATTTTTTCCATGGAGCCAGTCTTGGGGCTATTTTGGAGCTCCATCTTCATCATCTATGTCAAGGTAAGTAATTCCCACCTATTTCAAGTTAAATACATGGTTTAGATATGGATTTAGACATAAATATTTGTAGAAATTGTGGGGTTTTGGTAGGAAACCTAGAAATTGGTATTCTTGGATTTTGATCATGCATTTGGGCGTGAAACGGAAAATAAATTATATGTTTGAGTTCATAGGGTTATGGGTAAAGTTTATCTTCAAAAAGTTTCGAAATTCGGGTGCGTGGGCCCGAGGGTGTTTTTATGAACTTTTTGAACGGAGTTGGAAATTGTTATAAAATGATTAATTATGAGTATTTTTAATTCGGTTGCGTCATATTTGACTAGTTTTGGAGCGATGTGCATCAGTTCGAATTGTCGGAGGGGCCTTGGAGCCGGTTATGGAATTTCGGAGCAAGGTAAGTTTTCTTTCTAACCTTGTAAGAGGGAATTAACCCCATAGGTGAATTAATAAATGTTTGTACCTAATTGTGGGGGCAAAGTACGTACAGGGTGATATAATCACTTAATCATGATAGAAATTGATAAAAGAATTGTATAAGGATAAATTCACTTACTTGAAGGTTTGTAGGAGATACTTGACTGCAAATGAGAAACTTGTGTTTTCTTAAAAATAATTGTTATTTGTGTATCGGGTCGAGCGCCTCGGTAGTAAATAAATGCATATATGGTTCGCGCCATTAGACCCTCTGGCAGTGCACAGTTTAAATATTTATTGGATCGGGTCGTACGATCTCATCATGATTTGTGCATACTTGTATTGCTTGCCTTGAAATTTATAAATAATGATATTGCCTCCCTAGAGATAAGTTGATAATTTGATATGGCCTCATTGGACGGAGATATAAATTGTTAAAAGATGTAAATAAATTTGGAAATCCCCCATTAACAAGAGAATTATTGACCTGCCTCATGTTATTGTGTTCACCGTTGCCTCATAAAATCCATAATTCATCATATCATTGGTATATTAATTATAGCCCATAGTAAGTGTCCGAGTCAACCCCTCGTCACTACTTCTTCGAGGTTAGGCGGGATACTTACTGGGTACGCGTTGATTTACGTACTCATACTACACTTGCTGCATATTTTGTGCATATACATACATGACTAGTGGTCTTGTGGGCGCATATGCGCGATTATTATGGGGACGTAGGTGAGCTGCATCTTATGTACGACCCGCAGCCAGCAGAGTCTCCTTCAAAGTATTGTGTTTTCTTTCCTGTCCAAATTTGTATTCCGGACAGTTATTGTATTTTATTTTAAATTCCTAGAAAATGCTCATGCACTTGTGACACCGGGTTCTGGGATGATTATGTGATGTTCAATATTGAAATTGGAAAATATTGTTATTATTCTGTATATTCATCTTTACTAGATAAATTGAAATAAATTTACGATTTCAAAAATATTAAAATGAGAATTTAATTAACTATTTATTGTTGGCTTGCCTGACAGTGGTGTCTGGCGCCATCACGACCTTTAATGGATTTTGGGTCGTGACAATCAGCTATCTAACTCTTAACATATCTTCACAGTCCACAACCAAGGAATAATCTATCTCTGAGAACATCCATCCTCTAAACCTCAAGAATACAAGAATCTCCATATTTGATCTCAACTCCTCCACTCAATAACTGACACATCACCCATACACAATCATCTCACCGAAAATACTCACATAGTCCTCTGTACCAAGTAGTAAAAACCTGAACATCAGCAATCAACATCTAGGCGATTATCGTAATACTGGTCAAGCATCCGCAAGTCAAAAACACCACGCTTATCCTAACATGCACAGCCTTCTCAAGATATACAAGGTAGTACTAACATCCTTCAAACATCTGAAATCTTCTATACCATCCAGAACTCATGATCTTTATTTCAAAATCGAACTGCAACCTTGCCCATAAAATCTCAATCCCATATAGCGCACCACTTCTATCATGCCATCATACAAAAATACAAGGGTCGCATTCTCAACTCTAAATCATAAGTAGGATAGACACCCCATCAATAGAAAACCTTTCACTAACTCAATCCCGTAGAGGAAAATCACAACACGTAATGGACTCCCCATGCCTATAGAGCACCTCAACTGCAAGTTAGGGCCAAACAATCCCAAATCTTCGGAACTCATTTGCAAATTATCAAATCATCAGGACTGATTTCCTTCTAACCTAACCAAGCCATGCAGACTGCTAAAACCGAAGGTAACTCATTCTTAAATGCTCGTTCTGGAGGGATGTTTTGCGACTTCAAAGACGTTTCTTGCGTCTCTCTAATACCTCCATGTAGAGTCAATAATGATATAGAAGTACCACAAGTATAGACACCATCTAGTATAGATCTCAAATCCTAGCCATACATAAATCCGAAAATCCTTAAATACCACATATGAATCTTGAATCCATTAGGACCTTCTCTATAGTCATCCACTCCAACCTCGACAAACCCGACATAGCCAACGTCCTGGTCTTAGAGTGATAATAAAGACTTGCATGATATGATAGCCAATCCATACCTAAAGTCACATCCAGATCCACCTTATGAAGCAATATAAGATCAAACCAAGTCTCACAACCCTCGATAGTGACCAAAAAGAGCGATAGACACGATCCACCATAATAGAATCTCCAACAGGCGTAGCCATAAAATAAGAGTATCCAGAGAATCATGAGACATATCCAAATATGAAGCAAAATAGGATGACATATACGAATAAGTAGAACTAGGATTAAATAAAAATGATGCATCTCTATGACAGACCAGAACAATACCTATAATGACAACATCTGATACAACAGCCTTAGTCCTACTAGGGAAATCTAACAATGGGCATGTCCTCCCTCTCTAGAATGTCCTCTACCCGCTTGTTCCCCACCTCTAGCTGGCTATGTAGGTGGAGTAGAAACTGGAGCGAAAACTATAGCCTGAGTACCCTACTAAGGTACACCCATCCGGAGTTGGGGACAATCTCTTACCAGGTTCCTAGTATCCCCACACCAAAAAAACTCTTTATGCCGACATGACTACTGGGGTTGAGTCGGTCCAGAATGACTAGAGTAACCACTGTAAGAAACTCATGCAGAAGGTGCACTGAAGGATGTATGCATGGTACAAGTGCTCTAACATCCATGGCTAGATGGAGCATCATGTGAGACCTAAAGTGTAGACTGAACTGGTCAACTGGAGAAACCTCTACTATGGCAGGTTTTGGCCGCAAAATAGAAACTAGTAAATCCTCCAGAACCACGAGGATTCTTAGCCTCCCTATTCTCCCTCTCCTGCCCATGTATATGCTCCAACCTCCTAGCAATCTCCATAACTTTATTGAATAGAGACTCAATCACCAACTCCTGTGCCATCCTAAATCTGAGGCTATAGGCAAGTCCCTCAATAAATCTACGGACTCTCTCTCTATCAGTGGAAACCAAGGCAGGTGCATGAAGAGATAACTTTGTAAACCTTATAGCATACTCGGACACAGTCATATTCCCTTGGCATAACTGCTCAAACTCAATGCACAACTCATCCCTGTGGGTTTGTGGAATAAACTCTCTCAAGATGGCTGTAAATCGTGTTGTGCTAGCTGGCCTAATCACCTGATAAGTCTGCCACCATCTGTATGCCGGCTCTATCAATTAAAATGTAGTAAGGTCTCCCCTGCTTGACTCCACCAAACTTATAGTACGTAGAATGCGGTGATATTAATCCAAGTAACCCTATACATCCTTAGAATCCTCGCCACTGAAATGATAATAATGATACTTATGGAACCTCATTAACCTCTTTTTCTCCTCAACTGACGCATCTGGCCTAACCTCATGCTGAACCGCAATTACGGACTACCTCGGTATAACACTCAAAGCCTGATCAACATGATCCCACTGCTCTGGAGCATGTGTAGCAGAAGTCTGGACTCCTCTCCCCAGGCTGTGAAGTAGCTGGTACAACCGGAATGAACCCGAGCCAAAGTCTCAAACATGCTCATAAAGTGTGCCAAGGTCACCTAAAGTCCATCGGTAGCAACAGGCCCCTCGGGTACCTGCTCCCTAACTGGAGCTACTGGTGTCTCCTCAGTCAATCCCTAGAATGGACCCTCACTGCGTCGCGTGTTCCGCCTTTGCC
Source organism: Nicotiana otophora (assembly GCA_000715115.1). Classification (NCBI taxonomy): domain Eukaryota; kingdom Viridiplantae; phylum Streptophyta; class Magnoliopsida; order Solanales; family Solanaceae; genus Nicotiana; species Nicotiana otophora. The sequence goes on along the minus strand of AWOL01S0196535.1, from coordinate 63,184 downwards.
TCTTCCTCGGCCTCTAGCAACACCGAGCCTAGGGGCAATATCATCAGTAACTGAAGCTCGTGTCCTGACCATATGTGAGAGAATAAAAGGGAAAAGGCTCAAACTCCCGAAATAAATAAAGCCGCATGATAAGGAATGGCAGAAGTGAAATTTTCCTAATAGTTCTGTAGCCTCTCGAAGATAAGTACAGACGTCTCTGTATCGATCCGCAAGACTCTACTAGGCTTGCTCATGACTCGTAGAGCCAATGGATCTAGAGATCTAATATACTCTTGTCACGACCCAAATCCCACCACTGGGGTCGTGATGGCACCTAATCTCTAAGACTAGGTAAGCTTATCACATATTTATGACAATAAAAAATATTACAATTTCAAATTAATGAAAACTACGAAATATGATAATACTGCCAAAGATGGATACAATAATCAACTTCCCAAAACCGGGTAGTATTGAGTCATAAGCTTTAAATGAAGTATATATCAAGTCTCAAAGAGTACAATACTGTTTGAAATACATAAATAGTAGAAATAAAGTAAAGAGGGCGACTCCGACGCCTGCGAATGGAACAATAGTGATACCTTAAAGTCTCTAATAAACAAAAGCACGCCTCCCTAGCAATCCGCCCAATATGAAGTACCTGGATTTGTACAAAAGTATTCAGAAGCATAGTATGAGTACACCACAATCGGTACCCAATAAGTATTAATACTAACCTAGGTAAAGTATTGACAAGGTTCAAGTCATGTGATACTGGCTAGTCAAATAACTGTGCAATATATCAAACCAAAACTGACAACAGAATATATAATGGAGACAATATCAACAACCTCTTCCGAACACGTGATAAGAACTCAAACAAGTAAAAGTTCAGCTCCGATAACAAGTCATCAAATATAAACACAAACATATGGTACCTTCTGCCCACAATTCAGTCCCAATAACAATAGCCACCTGTATCACTCCGCCCTGACAATAACAATATTCCGCCTTGTCGCTCCTACCTAACAAAAAACAATATCCTGCCTTGTTGCTCCTGTTTAGTAATATCTCGCCTTGTCACTCCTGCCTGACAATATAAAAATATCCCGCCTTGTCTCTCTCGCCTGATAATATAACAATATCCCGCCTTGTCGCTCATGTTTAGCAATATCCTGCCTTGTCGCTCCCGCCTGACAATATAACAATATCCTGCCTTGTCGCTATGGTTCAATAATATTTTCATCACAATAACAACAACATCAATCACAATCAAAAGGCAGAAACCTCGTGCTAACACACCCAATCAATCTGCTCAATATGCCCACATGTGCCACAATATCACAAAATAATAATACCAAAGTTTCATCAAGATATAAGTTCATAATATATCAACAAAGTGCACAAGGACATGACAATAACATAAAAGTGCGGAGGGGTGTTCAACGATTAAAGCATGACTATGGCTAAGCCAAATGTAGAAATCATGATTATCTTATTACAAAGTGGCTTAAGCATGTTTCATATAAAGTACATTATCAAATTAATATATATTGATATCCTATGGTCTAATCCGGTCATAAACCACACATAGAACCCATGTACACGCTTGTCACCTTGTATACACTTCACTTTTTACATAACACGAATAAACAAATAAGGCTAATTCTTAAGGGGTATTCCCCACATAAGGTTAGGCAAGATACTTATCTCAAATAAGCAAAATCAATACTCTAAAAGCCCTTTCCTCTCAAATCCACCTCCGAACGGGTCAAATCTATCCAAAACAACTCACTAATATCAAACACAACTATAGAAATTGATTTCTATTAATAAAGGTCCAATCTTTATAAAAAATCAAAAAGTCAACCAAAAGGTCTAGCCGAGCCCGTCTCTCGAAACCCAACAAAAGTAACAAATTTCAAATACCCATTCGAATACAAGTCTAACCATATAGGTTTCATCCAAATCTGATTCCGTATCGAGGTTCAAATCCCCATTTTTTATTTTAGAAAAGGTTTACCAAAATATCTAGTTTTATTCACTTAGATTCATCATTGAAATGCTAAAATCAAGGATGAAATCATGAATAATAACTAAATTTGAGTACAAAACACTTACCCCAACCAAATCATAAAAATTCCCTCAATAATTGCCCAAATCTGCGCTCCCAATCTCAAAATATGATAAAATAATTTAAACCCCCGAAATAGAATACCTAAGTATCTGTCCAGTGATATCCTTCACGGTCACGGGACCTACTTCGCGATCACAAAGAACAATTCAAACATTGGCCCAAAATCCTCTTTCACGAAAGCAGTATAGCACCCACGAATGTGGTGCACACCTCACTAGCCTACACAAATGTGGTCCCTGTAAGGCCCCGTTAACATTTACCAAGAACTAGAGGTTCTGTAGTGCCAAGGTTGTCTAATGTGTTTAAGATGGATCAGAGCCATCATAAATCCTACTCGGATGTGCGCTGCAGAGATTTGGAGTTCAAAGAGGATGATTGGGTATTCTTAAACGTTTCCTCCATGAAGGGTATAATGCATTTTGGGAAGAAAGGGGAATTTAGTCCTAGGTATATCGAGCCATACAAAATCATTCAGAGGATTGGTCAGGTGGCTTACAGGCTCGAGCTACCTCAGAAGATATCTTTAATGCACCCGGTGTTTCATGTATCTATGATGAAGAAGGTGGTTGGAGATCCGTCGCTCATTGTTCCGGTAGAGGCCATTGAGGTCAACAAAGAATTGACTTATGAGGAGATTCCGATTGTCATCCTTGATAGACAAGTCCAAAAGTTGAGGAATAAAGAGATTGCCTTCGTGAAAGTGCTATGGTGAAACCAACAAGTGGAAGAGGCCACCTGGGAGGCCGAGGAAGATATGAAGAAGAAATACCCTCATTTGTTTGTATAACTAAGTAGTTGTGTTTTGAAAGAATGTTAAGAACTTACTTTCTATGAATCATGTTCAACTTGTAAGGTTTATGTTAAAGATGCTCCTCTTTGGTAATGTTAAAGAACTTACGAGGTTATGGTTGGTGTTGTTTTCATGCTATGTTACGTCATTGGATTATGAATATGTCATTGGGATTGGTTTCTAGGACTCTCTGACATGTGTATATAGGCTCTGCCGAACGTTTTGGAAATTTGGGGAGTTAGTCAAATTTTAGAATTTTTGGGGTGTGAATGAAGATTTGAGTCTCAATGGGTGTCCATGGCGGACTCTGACCCTTATTCGAAAGCGAATGATCCTAAGCGAGGGAGGATGTAAGGACCCATAGAATTTTACCAATAACTTGAGATTCTGTGGTGCCGAGGTAGGCTAATATGTTGGAAGGGTATAGACTTTTTGGGTTGTGCAAAGCATTGTGGATTTGGTGGAAGAAATTGGTAGAAAAAGGCATTTCTGCGGTCCCTGATGTGGCCACATATCACTTTCGCGGGCCGCAGAATCACTGCGAAGTTGAAGAGAACAAAACCTAATTTTCGGAGGTCATTTTGTGGTCCATTATGTGACCACATAATCATTTTGCGGGCCGCACTTCCATTGCAGAACCAGCATTAGAAACGTTTATAGGGAGATTCTGTGGTGTGTTATGCGACCGCATAACTGATCTGCAGACCGCAGAATGGTCGCAGACTTGATCAGGCCAACTCGGTGTTTGGGGACCATTTTTCTATCCATTTTGCGGATCGTATATCTATTTTGCTGTTCGGTCTTTCATCGTAGACCCGGTTTAGGGGGTTAAGTTTTGGGAAATTTTTACCCGACCCCATTTTTATAAAAAGACTTTGGGGGTTATTTTGGGCTGGCTTCAACAGTTGTTTTTTAGAGAGGGGAGTATCTTAGAGATGGATGAAGGAGCCCCAACCACTTTTCTCATCAATCCTTATCCCAATTTTGAAGATTTAAGGGAAATCACTCACTAGGCCACCACCTATTCGGGTAAGTCCTTGTTCCCAATCTCTCATGCAAGTTTGTTACGGGTCTAAGTAGACTGGGGAGTAGGAGATAGGACATGCATGTATAGATAGAGGTGTCTCGGAGGTTGTGGAGTTACCTGGGATGAATTGTGGGATGATATTGGTTGTGGGGTAAAAGAAATCTTATGAGAGAGCATTGTAGTAAAATTTGCACACTTAGTGCTTGGTGAAATGCTTGAATGAGCTGAACCCATGAAATATTTTCTAATTATGGTTCAATTTTGTCATATCTATAATAGATTGAAGTCGGTAGAAGTTTCGTAATGTTGTATTAATCTAAGAAAAGCTCAAGCTAGGTATGTTGGCTAAACCTCTTGTAGAATAGAATTCCATGAAATTCTTGTAAGTTTCAAGCGTGGTTTGCACAAGCTCCTATTTCAATGTTCCGAGTGGTTCCTAATAAGTTGAGTTGCCTCAAATGAGTAATGTGTCAAAAGTTATATACTCAAAATATGTTTCAAATTTCTCCTATCACATTACGCTCTCCTTCGGAAATATATTCAAGTATGATTGATGTGTTGTGTCAACTACGGTGACTTAAGTTCATGTTTCAATTGAAAATTTGTTATGCCCTATTTTGGAAAGAAAACTCAATGTGTTTAAGACTCCTACTACTCATATATATATATATATATACACTTAAAGTCTCGGTTTCAAAATGCTTTTATTGTTGATAACCTATGATGATCCATCGAAGTGAAAGAATGGGAGTATGCAATATAAAATACAGCCATCGTGCCAAGAACGAATAATTACATTTGGGGCCAAGAGTGCCAATGAAATGAAAGGAAGTGTGAAAGTCTATGAAATGATGTGTAACCCTTTTATATGTGATAAATGTTTCTGGGAGTATAGTTAGGTCACTGAGGAAGGGTGGGTTGAAATATCCTAAACCCGAAACTACACGTGCCGGTATAGGATTGATTGAGGGATGAATTCTCGTATTGATGTTTTGAAATTATTTCTCTTAATTGAGATGAGATGATGTCTAGGAAAGGACCATGTTAACCCACACGACATTGTGGCGAGACTGCTGGCATTGAAGATGTTCCTGCATTCTGGTTATAGCTACCACTTGTCCTTGGTAGCTTTAGATTTGCAAATTTGTTTATGTATATTTTGAACAGATGATGTATTTATTTCGTACCAGCTTTATATATTCTAAGTCATAGAAGCTCATGACTTGTACTACCAAACCTTGGGTAATTGTATAAAAGTTCAGTTAATTCAACATTTATTTCCTAGTAATCTCTTTTGGATTGTGTTTTCTGTTATTTGGCTTACCTAGCGGGTTGGGTTAGGTGCCATCATGACTATTTGATTTTTGGGTTAGTGACACTCTGTTGCTAGATTTTATGACTAATTTGGTTGAGGAGTGGAACTTCAAGAACCAAAAGCTCACAACAAAAACATTTATAAATCTTGGACAAAAGTATGAAGATATGTTGGATAAAAATATGATTATGCACAAACGTTGATGGTATATTTTAGTAACTATACTTATTAGATACCATAGAGAATAGAATATAGAAAAACAATTCAGTTTGTGTGAAATTATGTTTGAATAATATTATGGCATTTTTCCTGCTTATGATACAATATTTGTATATCACTGATGAATCTATTTTAATAATATAGGTAAAACCATCAAATAATCTGTTGTATATAGTATATAATAATGGAGGTAGCACATATGTTAGTGAGTGAGTAGGAAAATAAGTACAACTGCAGAAGATTTCAACTGGATGAACTCCCGTCTGCATATGCTTTGGCAATTATTAAGAAATTTAATATGGATCCATATTAGTACTGCTCAGGTTACTGCAAAAACACTACTTGATTAAGACTTATGAAGAGCCAGTGTATCTTATACCTAATGAAACTACATGAGAGATCCCTAGAGAAATCTCAGAATATGTGTTGCTACCATCCAAGGGGAAGATCATACGGAAAGCCAAAAAAATCGAGATACAAAAAATGGAATGAAAAATAATCCATGAGACAAAATGTTACACGTGGAATATGTGGACAAGAGGGTCACAAACAAAGACATGCAGGTATCCTACAAGGAGCACTTGACGTGCAGTTATTGTCTTAGAAATTTACATAATATCAAATGGAATTTCAATCTTAAATGTTTGTTCCTTTGGATTATTGTAGTAATGTTACTCATACATGCTTTCTGGAATCAAATTTATATCAGTTCAAGGAATACCATGGTTTATCTATTTTAGTTTTTTTCTTACTTTTCAGTTTGTGTTTCGATTAATGTGATAAGGTGACAATGCAACTGTTTTACTTTGAAAAAAACTGAAAATACTTATTTGAATTTGAGTACAAATAAAAGGGGATGAAAAAAGCAGTATACCATGATTAGTCTTGAACCATGATCGTATATCGGTATTCTCAATATGCTTGAGCACTCGAACTTTCCTACTGTGTATTGAATATACTTTCAAGCAATAAGATTGCCTGCCAAACAAAACACTACTGATGAAGTGTCCTTGTAATACAACAGAGTATACCATGACTAGCTTGAGTATGGTAACCTGGTATTCCCAGTATTCTTGGTAGACTAGAGAGTATGCCATGATTACCAGTATTCTCAGTGTTCTTGGTATACTACAAAGTATACTTGTAACGATCCGATCGGTCATTTCAAGCATTGGCATTCCGTTCGGTGGTTTGAGGTTTTGAATAACTTCATATGATGTATTACAACTTATATGAATGGTTGGTTTTGAATTTTTGGGAAGTTTGGGATTGTTTCAGAAGAGTAATTCTCAAATTGGAATCTTAAAGTTGGAAGTGTTGACCGAGTTTGACTTTTATGTATTTATCCTCGGATTGGAGTTTTGATAGTTTCGTTAGGTCTAGATGATGATTTTGGACTTAGGCGTATGTCAGTATTTAGATTTGGAGGTTCCTGGGTTAATTTGGCTCAAATTGGCGAAAGTTGGAAGTTTGAAGGTTTATAAGTCCATAGGTTTGACCTATAGTTGAAATTGTGATCATCGATGTCCGTTTGGGATTCCGAACTTTGGAATCGGTTCATATGGCGATTTATGACTTGTGTGTAAAATTTGAGGTCATTCCGAGTTGTTCGGGCATGATCGACATAAGTTTGGATTTCGAAAATTTCAAATAGTTCATTAAGAATGAATTGAGGTACGATTCGTGGTTTTGATATTATTTTGTGTGATTTGAGGCCTCGAGTAGGTCCGATTTATGTTTTGGGATCAGTTGGTTTGATTGAACGTGGTTCCGGGGGACTCGGGTATGTTTCGGATGGGTTTCATAACATTTTTCCTTGTTTTGAACTAGCTGATTTTTGGTGTTCTAGTATTCATCGCGATAGCGGACGGAGTCTCGTGATTGTAGAGTGTATTTTGGGTGGCTGGTATTTTGTCCTTCACGTTCTCGATGTGGCTGTCGTGTTCATAGAGCATGGAGCGCATTGGTCAGCACATTCGCGTCCTGGGAGTCGCGTCCGCATAGAGAGAAGACTGGATGGGATCGCCAAGCCTTTGGCCTTCATGTTCGCAGGTAGGGGACTGTCATGCCCCACCCTTGGGGAGCGTGACCGGCGCTCAACTGAGATATCCCAGTCAAGCAAGCCTACTTGATATCTTCTACCCAACCTTACTCACGAACAAAGTGAAGATGAATATCACGAATTAGACAACGGGTGAATGACATGTACCACACCAATTTTATTACATTTAGTAACTTCATTTATGATTTCCAAAATATTACAAATTTGTAGTTTGAAAGTGGATACATGTTTGACAATTACATCATTTCTAGTTTGACTTCCCCAAATCAAAATAAAACTCACACCATGTTTATGGAGCCTCTAAATGGAACAAAATAGCAATATAAAAGTGTCGGTGACAAGTCCTCAGCTGTACCTCAACACATTATGTACAAGGATCAAAAGACATAAGGACCCGAGAGAAAGTGGGGCTCACCAAGTCAGCTGAGGAGAGGGTGTACTGCTAGCAATGATCGATGCCGCCTACTGTAGAACCACATGCATCTATTAAAGATGCAGCATTCCTGGCAATAGGGACGTTAGTACATAGAGAATAGTACTAGTATGTTAAGCTAAACATCATCTCAATGAATAGATTAACACAACAAAGGAGAGAACATGAAAGCAATCAGAAAACCAAATAATATTAAAATACCAAGTCGAGAGTGAGGTAAATCTTCAAGTAAATATCAATATTTTAGGTTGGGAGATCTTAGGTACCAATACACCACCATGCACATGGCATGGAGTCTGATCTCTTCCCAATCATCTAAGTCGTCTCAACCAAAAGTATGAGGGTCGACATAGAAACACAACACCGCTAAGTGCACAACATAGCATTTGATCTAGTGAAGACAGAATTCAACTTGTGGTTTTTCTGTTGTTGATGAAAAAAGAGTCACCACATAATATTTAAAGGTATACTAGGGTACCTACTAACTTATGTTCATTATAGGTCTGCAAACCGATGAGATTATGGGTAAGGGTTTTTGTTCTTCTAAGGGAAAGGTGTTTGGCACCCCTTAAAATCTACCCGAGGTAGCTCCATAAGATTTAGACTAATTTTAAGGAACCAATTATTTATACTATACTTAATTACTATTAAGGCATGACTTACTATATGTTAAAGGGTGTGTATATGTAAGACTTAAGAGAGATGAGAGATTATAAAAGAGTTGTTGAAGGTTGAGAGAGTTCTGAAAATAGTCCATATTTTAAGGCTTGTCATTATTAAGTTATGAAAGTAGTTACTTTGAATAATAGATGCTTGTATAATTTTTAAAAGGTGTACATAAGAAAAGTGATTCTAAATGAAATGCTAATAAAAGTAACAAAAGCAACAAGAACTGTTTAACTAATAACTCTTTTCAACATGAAATGCACAACAAGAATCACACCGAGGTACTGCCTCGTATTCACATTTCACAATTTCAAGCACAATCTTTTCTTATATTAATGCGTGAGCCTTCCATTTAGTTTAGAAAATAATTTTTCCCAGAATAGCTATACGCGTTTTAGCCCACCATATCACACCGCGTGGCGTTAAGTAGTTCCCCTACTAACAACACGAGTATCAAGCCTATCTTATCCCACCGCATGTGTTTCAACCCCTAGCCTTGTACTACCGCATACGTATCAATATCACAACACAGTCACAACTCGCACCACAAATGCCCATATGCCATAACTTGCCACAAAGTCAACAATATCAATATTTCCATAATAAATAGCCCATGGCTCAATCACGATGTGTACAAGAATCTCAAAAATAACAAAATGAATGTGAATTGATCAGCAAGAAGGATATCTCAACAATTACAATTTTCATCTCAATGTGATAACGGCTTTTATAACTTCAAAACCAATAACTCAACAAGAAGATATTCCGCGAAATGACAACTTCAAGTAAAGGTAATTCAACAACTTAAGAGGTAACAAGACAATAAGAAAGGTAATAACTTCAACTAAAGCATATAAGAGCAAAATAACAAATAAGATGTAGGACAAGTGTTAACAACGTCAAATAAAGTATGTAAGGGAAGATTAACCCATGTAAGAGTAGATTAACAATGGGGGATATATATAACATATTATGGCAATTAAATTAAAGGCATGGAAATAGTCTAAATAACCTAAAAAGATCAATTACCACATATAGCCCATGTACCTACTTGTCACCGTGCGTACACAACTTGCACATAACACAATTAGCAAAAACAACCCAATTCCTAAGGGGTACTTCCCTCACACAAAGTTAGGCAAGACACATACCTCAACTAGGCTAACTCAACCCTAGGAAATTGCTTTTCCCCTAAATTTTGCCTCCACACGGCTCAAATCTAACCAAAAGTGACTTAATATCATCAAACAATACAAGGGAAAACAATTACAATAAATAAAGCTTTGATCTTTACAAAATTTCTAAAAAGTCAACAAAAGTCGACCCCGGGCCCGCCTGGTCAAAACCCGGTCCATGGGTAGATTCCGGCGACCCATAACTCCACGAGTCCATATATGTGATTAGGTTTTAACTCTGAGTCCAAATCGACTCTCAAAACTCAATTCTTCATTTTTCAAAAATGATGAAATATAGTTGGAAATTGATTAGAATCACTTACCCAATGTTTGTAGATGAAAATCCCCTATCCAAATCGCCTCCTACCGAGTCTAGCGTTCTAATATGTGAGAAATGAGATTAAATCCCGACTTTTCTAACTTTTGTTCAGTTGCAGATGTCGCAATTGTGACATTGGGTTCGCAATTGTGAATCATCGCAATTGCAAAGAATTTCTCGCAATTGCGGCACTGACAGGCCAAGGGAAATCATCACAAATGCGATGTTGGATTGACAAATGCTAACCATGTTCCTGTCACAAATGCGACCATAACCATCGCAAATGTGAACTCCTATACCTGCCTAAACTTCGCAATTATGAACCAAGCATCACAATTGCAACACCTGAGACCCCCTGCTATGTTCGTAATTCCGAGGCTGGTGCTCGCAAATGTGACATCAGAGCACCAGCACACCAAGAAGTTGAGTTTCAACTCAAATCATTTTGTGACACGTCCGAAACTCATCCGAGCCCTCAGGCTGCAAACCAAATATGCACACAAGTCTAAAACCATCATACAAACTCTCTTGCATGATAAAAATACAAAAATAACATCTAGAACTATGAATCAGACACCAAAACGCAAGAACTTCGAAGTAAAGATCAAGAACTTCTAGAATTCCAACCAAGCAAAAATGACACAATTTTGCAGACAACTTCTAAATAGTATAACAGACCTATTCCAAGTCCAAAACCAAATTCCGAACCCGATAGCCAAAAGTCAACCTACGGTTAAACTTCTAAACCTCAAGTTGACAATTTTTGGTAAAACAACACAAATAAACCTACGAACCTCCGAATTAGATTTCGGACATACACCCAAGTCCAAAATCATGGTTCAAGCTATAGGAGCCATCAAAACACCGTTCCGGGGTTGTTTTCACAAAAGTCAACCATTGGTCAATATAAATAACTTAGGCTTCTAAGCCAAGAATCAAAGGGTCCAAATCAACCCAAAACCTTCCCGAAATGAAACCAATCAAACCCGTAATTTATAAAACCAAAATTACACATGTGTGAAACATCAAAAGGGGAGACGGGGTGCAAATACACAAAATGACCGGTTGGGTCATTACATCCTCCCCCTCTTAAATAAATGTTCGTCCTTGAACGCGCCTAGAGGCATACCTAAAGTGATGAAAATGTGAGGATAACGACTCTGCATGTCATGCTCGGTCTCCCAGGTCGCCTCCTCGACCAGATGACCCCTCAATTGAACCTTCACTGAAGCAATGTTCTTGGATCTCAACTTTTGGACTTGTCTGTTCAAGATAGTCACCGACTCCTCACCATAAGTTGAATCCTTGTCCAATTGGACTGAGCTAAAATCTAATACATAGGATGAATCACCATAATACTTTCGGAGCATAGAAACATGGAATACTGGGTGAACTGCCGATAAGTTGGATGGCAATGCAAGCTTATAGGCCACCTCCCCTACTCTCTCAAGGATCTCAAAAGGACGGATGTACCTAGGGATCAACTTATCCTTCTTCTCGAACCTCATCACACCCTTCATGGGTAAAATACGGAGTAAAACCCTCTCTCCAACCATAAATACTAAATCACAAACATTTCAATCAGCATAAATCTTCTATCTAGACCGTGTTGTACGAAGCTGATCTTGAATCAACTTGACTTTCTCCAACGCATCTCGAACCAAATCTATGCCCAACAACCTAGCCTCATGGGGCTGAAACTAACAAACTGGAGAACGTCACCGTCTCCCATATAGGGCCTCATAAGGAGCAATCTGAATACTCGATTGATAGTTATTGTTAAAGGCAAACTCTGGAAGCGGCAAGAACTGATCCCAAAAAATACCGAAATCCATAACACATACGCGTAGCATATCCTCTAAGATCTGAATGGTGTGCTCGGACTGTTCGTCCGTCTGGGGGTGAAATGTTGTACTCAATTCAATTCTTGTGCCAAACTATCATTGCACGGCTATCTAGAAATGCGATGTGAACTGTGTGCCTCGATCAGAGATAATGGATACTGTCACACCGTGGAAACGGACAATCCCACGGATATAGATCTGAGACAACTGCTCTGAGGAATAGGTGGTCACCACCGGAATAAAATGAGACAACTTGGTCAACCTGTCCACAATCACCCATACAACATTGAATTTCTTCAAAGTCCATGGGAGCCCAAAAACGAAATCCATGGTAACACGCTCACACTTCCACTCGGGAATCTCAAGTCTCTGAAGCAAACCACCTGGCCTCTGATTGTCATACTTCACTTGCTGATAATTCAGGTACTATGCCACATACTCCACTATATCTTTCTTCATTCTCCTCTACCAATAGTGTTGCCTTAAATCCTGATACATTTTAGCGGCACCCGGATGAATGTAATACTGCGAACTGTGGGCTTTCTCAAGGATAAACTCACGTAACCGATCTACATTGGGCACATATAACCAGCCCTGCATCCGCAACACCCCGTGATCTCCAATAGAAACTTCATTAGAATCGTCGTTCTATAACGTATCCTTAAGGACAAGCAAATAGGAGTCATCATACTAACGCTCTCTGATGTGCTCATGTAAAGAAGAACAAGAAACCACATAAGAAAGAACCCGGATGGGCTCTAAAACATCCAATTTAACAAACTGATTGGCCAAGGGCCGAACATGCAAGGCTAGTGGCCTCTCTACTACCGGTAGATATGCCAAACTACCCATACTCTTTGCCTTCCTACTGAAGGCATCAGTTACTATGTTGGCCTTCCCGAGATGATACAGAATAGTGATATCATATTCTTTAAGCAACCCTAACCATCTCCACTACTGCAAGTTAAGATCTTTCTATTTGAACAAATACTGCAGACTCCGGAGGTCGGTATAGACCTCACATGGGACACTGTACAGATAATGCCTCCAAATTTTTAGTGCATGAAAAATAGCTACCAATTCCAAGTCATGCACGGGGTAATTCTTCTCATGGACCTTCAAATTCCAAGATGCGTAAGCAATTACCCTACCATCTTATATAAACACCGCGCCAATCCCAACACGTGATGCATCACAGTACACGATGTACGATCCCGAACTCGTAGGTAACACCAATACTGGGACTGTAGTCAAAGCAGTCTTGAGCTTTTGAAAGCTCGCCTCACACTCCTCAGACCATCTGAAGGGAGCACCCTTCTGGGTCAATCTAGTCATAGCTGCAACAATGGATGAGAAACCCTCTACAAAAATAGGTGATAATACCCCGCCAGATGAAGAAAACTCCAGATCTTAGTAGGTGAAGACGGTCAGGGCTAACTCTGAACTACTTCAATCTTCTTCGGGTCTACCTTAAATCCCCTTACTTGACACCACATGACCCAAAAATGCCACTGAATCAAGGAATAATTCACACTTTGAGAATTTTGCATATAGCGTCTTTTCTCTCAAGGTCTGGAGTACGATCCTCAGATGCTTCTCATGATCCTCCCGACTGCGGGAGTACACTAGGATGTCGCCAATAAATACAATGACAAATAAATCAAGATACGACTGGAATACACTATTCATCAGGTGCATAAATGTTGTTAGGACATTGGTCGGCCCAAATGAAATCACTAGAAACTTATAGTGATCATACCGAGTCCTAAAGGTAGTCTTCGAAATATATGGATCCCGAATCTTTAGGTGATGATACCCTGACAACAAACCAGTCTTCGAGAACATCTGGCACTATGTAGCTGGTCAAATAAGTCATCAATGCGCGATAATGGGTACATGTTCTTCACTATAACCTTGTTCAACTGCCAATAATCAATACACATGCGCATATAACCATTCTTCTTCTTTACAACTAGAACCGGAGCACCCCACGACGAAAATCTAGGCCGAATAAAACCCTTATTAAGCAACCCTTGTAGTTTCTCCTTCCACTTCTTTAACTCCGCTGGTGCCATACGATATGGTGAAATAGAAATGGGCAGAGTGTCCGACAACAAATCAATACCGAAATTGATATCTCTATCGGGTGGCATGCCTAGAAGATTTATTGGAAATACATCTAGGAAGTCTCTCACTATCGGAATTGACTCAATGGTAGGAGTATTAGTACTGACATCCTTCACAAAGGCTAGATATGCATCACGTCCCTTCTCAATCATTCGCTGGGCCTTTAGAAAGGACATAACCCTGCTAGAAATATAATCCAATATACCCCTCCACTCTAATCGAGGTAGAACTGGCATAACCAATATCACAATATTGGCGTGACAAACTAGAATATCATGATAGGGCGACAACCAATCCATGGCCAAGATCACATCAAAGTATACCATATTGAGTAGCAATAGATCAACTCTAGTCTCAAAACCACCAATTACAACTAAAAACGACTGATACACACGATCCACAATAATAGAATCTCCTACAAGAATGGACACATAAATAGGAGAATTCAAAGAATCGCGAGATATATCCAAATATAGAACAACATAAGATAGCACATATGAATAAGTGGATCCCAAATCAAATAAGACTGATACATCCCTTTGACAAACCGAACCATGGATGTGATGACTGCGTCTGATGCGACCGCCTCTGTCCTGCTTAGAAAAGCATAGAATCTAGCCTGGCATCCCATTATAGGGTGACCTTTACCCACCTAACCCCCACCCCTAGTTGGATGTGCAGGTGGAGCGATAATTGGAACAACAACCATAGCCTATGAAGTTTGTGGACCAGGTGGAATCCGAGGAGCCTGAATATTCTGTGAAGGTGAACCCATCCTAAGTCCGGGGCAATCCCTCACCATATGTCTGGTGTCGCTACACTCAAAATAAGCTCTCGATGGGTGTGGCTGTTGAAACTGACCCTAGCCTGGTCGGCTAGATGGACCGTTGAATGCACCTTGTGCAAAAGGTGCGCTACATAGTGGCTGAGCAAAATGTGCAACCTGAGACCTCAGAATAGCCGGAGTACCACTAGAAGTTGAAAGTGCTGAATGAACTAGGCAACTCACATAGCCTAGACCATGATAGGCTATAACTGGGGCATGAGCACCACTATATCCTCCAAAATCCCGAGGCCTCTTGGCCTCCGTCTCCTCTCTCTCTCACGGCTCTACATATCCTCCAACCTCCGCACGATCTCTACATCCTTCTAGTACGGAGTAATTGTCTCCAACTCTCGAGCCATGTTGAATCTAATATCATAGTTGATCCCCTCGATGAATAGGCAGACTCACTCTATGATTATAGACCAAGGTCAGTACATGTCTGGACAAGTTACTGAATCTAATGGCATACTCTGCCACTATCATAGTACCCTCGTGTGGCTTCTCAAACTCCGCGCGCCATGTATCCTGAATGATTTGGGGAACAAACATTCTCAAAAACATCTCTTAAAACTGAGTCCATGTGAGTGAAGCTGCATCGGCTGGGCTACCCTCCTCGTAAGCCCGCCACCACTGACACTCTACTTCTGACAGTTGGAATGAAGTAAAAGCAACTCTACTCATCTCTACGATACCCATGGTGCGGAGAATATGGTGGTACTTCTCTAGAAAGCCTTGTGCATCCTGTAGCTAGGCCACTGTAAGTAGAAGGATGATACTTCTTGAACCTCTCAAGTCTAAGATACTCTTCCTTAGATGCCACTGCCCTAACCTCGAGCTGAATCGGAATAAGTGGCTGGACTAGCATAACCTCCGAGACCTGATCAACATGGACCCGTTGCTCAGGAGTACGGGCTGCAGGAGTCTGATCTCCTTCCCCATCCTGAGATATAGCCGGTGCAAGCGTAATTAACCCCGCCAGAGCTAGAATGCCAAACATGCTCAAAACTGTACTAGGGTATCATGAAGTGAGGGTTGACAATAAGTGTATGTACCCCAATCGGAGCTACTGGTGGCTCCTCAATCGTTGCTCGAGCAGGTGCTCTAGCTGCACCATGTTCCATTCCTCACCCTCTACCCTAGCCCCAACCTCTTACAGCTCTAGCAGGGGGTGCAAATGTCTGGTCGTCGGATCCAGCAGTGCGTGTCCTTACCATCTGTAAGAGAATAAAAAATCAAATATTCAGATATCAAAGTCAACCAATTCGCATGATAAGGAATCAAAGAAGTTGAATTTTCTTAACAGTTCTATAGCCTCTCAAAGGTAAGTACAAATGTCACCGTACCGATCCGCAAGACTCTACTAAACCTGCTTATGACTCCTAACATCTATGAACCTAGAGCTCTGATACCAGCTTGTCACGACCCCAATTTTTCACTTTAGGATGTCGTGATGGTACCTAGTCTCTAAAACAAGGTGATCCTAATATGTATAGAGAAATAGCAGATATAATAATAAAACCTCAAATTTAAACCATCAAACTATCATAATAAATCTCAACAACACAACTGGCAATAACTCCCAAAATCTGGTGGAACTGAGTCATAAGCTCTACAGAATATTCTAAAACGTCTACTACAGCAGTGTCTGATAAAGGAAGTAATAATAATGAGAAGATAACGGAAGGTGACTCCGAGGCCTGTCGATGTCGAGCAGGTATACCTTGAAGGCTCATGAAAGTAGCTAACCAATCAATCTCTAGCACCAGCACGGGCAGACGTACCTGGATCTGCAAAATAATATGCAAAAAAGTAGTATGAGTACACCACAATGGTACCTAGTAGGTATCAAGTCTAACCTCGGTAGAGTAGTGATGAGGTCAGGTCAAGACACCTACTAGGAAAAGATAAATGGAACAAAAATATAACAACAGTAAGTAATGAAAAGCAGAGAAATGAATGATAACAAAGCAGTTTAGTAATGTAAACTAATGACAGAACTGTAAGGAAAAAGACAACAAGTAAGAAGAAAATAATGAGAACCACAAATAATAAAATACTGATAAAACTTGTAAGACAAGGAAGAATAAAAGCAACAAGAACTGTTCAACCAATAACTCTTTTCAACATGAAATGCACAACAAGAATCATAACTGAGGTACCGCCTTGTATTCACATTTCACAATTTCAATCACAATCTTTCCTTATATCACTGCGTGAGCGTTATATTTAGTTTTGAAAATAATTTTTCCCAAAATAGCTACATGTATTTTAGCCCACCTTATCACATCGCACGGCTTCAAGTAGTTCCCTTACTAGAAACACGCGTATCAAGCCCACCTTATCTCACCGATGCGTATCAACCCATAGCCTCACACCAACAGCATGCGTATCAATATCACAACACAATCACAACTCGCACCACAAGTACCAACATGACACAACTTACCACAAACTCAACAACACCAATGTTTCCACAATAAATAGCCCATGGATCGACCACGATGTGTACAAGAATCTCAACAATAACAAAATGAATGTGAATTTCCCAGCAAGAAGGATATCTCAACAAATAATAATTTCTCCTCAATGTGTAACGACCTTTACAACTTTAAAACTAAGAACTCAACAAGAAGATATTCCACCAATTAACAACTTCAATTAAAAGTAATTCAACAACTTAAGAGGTAACAAAATAATAAAGAAGGCAATAACTTCAACTAAAGCATATAAGAGCAAAATAACAAAAGGTAGGACAAGTGTTAACAATGTTAAATAAAGCATGTAAGGTTAGATTAACACATATAAGAGTAGATTAACAATGAGGGATATAAAACTGTTATGACAATTCAATTAAAGGCATGTAAAGAATCTAAATAACCTAAACTAGTCAATTACCACATATAGCCCGTGCACCCACTCGTCACCTTGCGTACACAGCTTTCATATAACACAATTAGCACAAACAACCCAATTCCTAAGGGGTAGTTCCCCCCTCCCCCCATAAGTTAGGCAAGACACTTACCTCAGCTAGGCCAACTCAACCCTCGGAAATAGCCTTTCATCTAAAATTCACCTCCACCCCGCTCAAATCTAACCAAAAGTGACTTAATATCATCAAACAATGCAAGGGAAAACAATTACAACCGATAAAGCTTTGACCTTTATAAAATCACCAAAAAGTCAACAAAATTCAACCCTAGGTCCACACGGTCAAAACCCAGGTCTAAGGATAGATTCCGACTACCAATAACCCCACGAGTTCATATATATGATTAGTTTTTAAATTCGAGTCCAAATCGACTCTCAAATCTCAATTCTTCATTTTTGAAAAACATGACAATATTTCACAATTTTTCTCTTTGATTCTCATAAATTTGATGTTAAATCTTAGATATAATGATGAAATATTGTTGAAAATTGATTAGAATCACTTACCCAATATTTGTAGATGAAACCCCCTTCTACAAATTGCCTCCTACCGAGTCTACGGTTCAAAGATGTGAGAAATGAGACTAAATTCATACTTTTCTAACTTTTGTTCAGTTTCGGATGTCGCAACTGCGACATTGGGTTTGCAATTGTGAACTTTCGCAATTGCAAAGAATTTCTCGTAATTGCGGCATTGATTGATTAAGGGAAATCATCGCAAATGCGACATTGGGTTCGCAAAATGCGAACCTTGTTCCTTTCACAAATGAGGCCATAACCATCGCAAATGCAAACTCTTCTACCCAGCTTAGACTTCGCAATTGTGAACCAAGCATCGCAATTGCAAAAACTAAGATCCCCCTGCTATGTTCGCAATTGTGAGGTTGGTACTCGTAATTGCGACATGAGAGCACCAGCATACCAGCAAGTTCAGTTTTCAGTTCAAATCATTCTGCGACACGTCCAAACTCATCCGAGCCCTCGGGGCTCCAAACTAAACATCCACACAAGTCTAAAAATATCATACAAACTCGCTCACACAATCAAAATACAAAAATGACATCTAGAACTAAGAACCGAACACCAAAACACATGAATTTTAAACTAAAGTTCAAGAACTTCTAGAATTGCAACCAAATGTCCGAATACTATCAAATCAACTCCAAATGATACCAAATTTTGTAGACAAGTTCTAAATAGTATAACGGACCAATTCTAAGTCACAAAACCAAATTCCAAACCGGATAGCCAAAAGTCAACCATTGGTCAAGCTTCTAAACCTCAAATTGTCAAATTTCGGCAAAACAATACAAATCAACCTACGGACCTCCGAATTCGATTACGGACATATGCCCAAGTCTAAAATCAAGATATGAATCTATCGAGGTCATCAAAACACCATTACAGGTTTGTTTTCACTAAAGTCAACCATTGATCAGCATAAACAACTTAGGCTTCTAAGCCAAGAATCAAAGGGTCCAAATCTACCCAAAACCATCCCAAAATGAAACCAATCAACCCCGTATATCATAAAACCAAACTTAGACATGTGTGAAATATCAAAAGAGAAAATAGGGTACAAATACACAAAACGACAGGTCGGCTCGTTACATAAAGACGCTAATAATATGAATATAATTACCAATCCTTTGTAAATAAAAGTTAAAGTGAATATGTTATTCAAAGATAAGGAGATCATACATAATATCATGAAATACAACATAATCAAAGTTTAGAAAAATGTGTTTGAGAAGGTATGCATGAGAATTTAATTCTAGCAGACTATCAGTATAGTATAAGATCTTTATGTATATATGTTGATGTGCATTAACTAAGGTATAATTTCAATAGTATACTAAAAGGTATTCTCAAATCAAGATTATTATTATTTTTTTGTGTTGTAGATGTTTTCAGAGTAGGATGAGCAAATACTTTTAAAAATATTAGTAAGTGTTAATCTTAATATTGTGTCCAGAATTTCCAGTAAGCAACTATTAGGATTTGAATAATTTAACCAAACCCTGGTTCTGTCACGAAAGACACTAGGTAATGATGCATTTTAGTTTTGCTTATATAATTTTCTTTGCCTTAGTTTTAACAACTTGGATTTACTGTTGACTTCGATTTTCATAATTGTGATAGTATGCCATTTGTTTAATTGGCACATGTTAGAAATTAATATTATACCTATATGATAAAAGGTACTCCATTGATTGTATAATCAGGATTGTGCCAAGGCTAAACAAATTTCATGTTTTCAAAATTAGAAGCTTCAACAAACTTCGCATATGCCCAATTGATGAAACATTTGATATACGTCAGGCTACTTCAGTAATAATGGAGAACTTGGTAAAACACACAAGTATAATGACCCAAAGTCAGTATACACTATTGGAGATTATGGAGTGACCATGAACTGAAAGCAAGCATGTAGAATAAAGGAAAAGGCTCGTGAAATGTTGAGAAGACATTCAAGTAGTTCATTTGGAAAGTTGCCGAATTATCTTCATATGTTGGAGATAACAAATCCAGGATATGTTGCTATGCGGCACAAGTCAGAAGATTGATGTTTCATGATTCTATTTGTAGAACTTTATGCAAGAATAAAAAGATGAAAATATTTTTGGCGTATTCTAGTAGTTGATGGAACTTTCCTCAAAGTGTCACACTGAGGAACCTTAATCACAACTTGCACACAAGATGCATCATGTAAGTATAGATCATCAATTAAATAATGTTTAAAAATTTCTTTTTTCCCTTAAAAATAGTGATATACTTGTAATAATTTGATTCTTTTATACAGGTAAAATTCATCCCCTTGATTATTCAGTAGTTGATTTAGAAAACAATTCATCTTCGGAATGATTTTTAGACAATTCTGGGAGACATATTAGGTTAGGGAAGGCATGTATATAGATTCAGATATGTACGATAATATCGCAAGGCATCTTCTACTGTGTTGCGACGAACCAAATCCCACCATAGGCCATGATGGTGCCCAACACTTCCGTTAGGCAAGCCAATAATATAATCAACACGCTAATAGATAATCTAAGATGCATCTCGAAAAAAATAATGAAATAAATGGCTGAAATCGTTCATTTTCATCGAGAAGTATTGATGTTATTACTTAAAATATTTGAACGTGGTAAAAGTATAAACTAGAATTATCATGCTAGTATACAACCAAGAACAAAATTTAAATCCCCAAAACCCGGTGTCATAAGAACATAAGCATCTTCTATGAAGTTGAATACTACTACAACAACTGTTTGGAATAGAATACAACAACAACAACAACCCAGTATAATCCCACTAGTGGGGTCTGGAGAGTGTAGTGTGTACGCAGACCTTACCCCTACCCTGGGGTAGAGAGGCTATTTCCAATAGACCCCCGGCTCCGTCCCTCCAAGAACTCCCCACCTTGATCTTAGGGTACACAAAATATAATAAATGGATAGGACGAGGACTTCGTGTGCTGCGGATCGTAACATAGAGAGCAGCTCACCACAAAGTCTCCCCAGCAACTGCGCCTACATACTCAGATGATCACCAAATGTACCAATATCAGTACCTGCACAATTAGCGCAGAAGTATAGTATGAGTACGTAAGTCAACATGTACCAGTAAGTATCCAGCCTAACCCCGAAGAAGTGGTGACGAGGGGTCGATATTGACACTTACTAGTGGTCAAATAAATCAAGTACAATAAAAGTAGACAGGTATGAAGCATGGAAAACAAAAGAGTGAAAACAGATATATGTACAAAATACGATCCTCAAAGGAACACAAAATTCTCGAATATTGAATACTACAGCAAACGGAATGTATGTCAGGTCAACAACAACTAAAATATCACGTCTCAAGTGAGATAGATTCATAGATACGTTGACTCCTTATCAAGTACTACGCATGATTCTGCCGAGGTGAATGTCCTGATCCCGTAAGAGCAATGGTATAATATCCTTACATAGCGTACGACCCGATCCCATAAGAATAGTATACTCTACCGAGGCGTACAACCCGCTTCCATAAGAATATGTACTTTATCTAGGCGAACTTCCCGATCCCATTAAGAGTATTGCTAAAGCGTTCAACCCGATCCAATTAGAATATGAAATTTTGATGGGTCGCTGGTCCCACTAAGGAATATATGTGTGAGTTATAAAATTTTAAAAAACATCTGGACGAATACGCACAATGCGGAAGAAATCCATAAAGGGAAGTACAATTTCCACGACTAATCAATTAGCTCATCAAGTATCTAAAATATTAAGTCTAGAACTTTACGCAAGCCTAGTCTCAGACTAAAATAGTAAATGAGGCATTTAAACAAGCAAGAACAAATCAAGTAATATAGCTAAAATATGGTGAGAGTCTAAGTCTACCCGGACATGATCAAGAATCTAGCATATGCATGGTCACTCGTCACCTTATACGTGCTAGCTCCCATACACGTATTACATAACAAATATTGCACCTACGAGGTAAATTCCCCCTCACAAGGTTAGATAGAAGACTTACCTAATTTCAAAATCTGATAACCAGCTCCACTCCTCTCTAATACCTCAAACCAATGCTTAACGATCCAAAAGGTTATCCAAAAGAACGTGTAAACCAATCAAAATATACTCAAAGCTCGTAATTCAACAATTAGAAACAATTCCTAATTCCACACGAAAAGTCAACAAAGTAAAACCCCAAGCCCACACGCCCGCATTCCAAAAGTTCTCGAAGATAAGTATTACTCACAACACCACGAACTCGAATATATAATTTATTCCCAATTCCATGTCCAATTTCGTGGTCAAAACTCAAAAATACTATTTCTAGGTTTTCTTCCAAAATCTCACAATTTCTACCAATTTTCATGTTCAAATCCATATATAATCAATGTATTTAATTCACAATGGGAAGAAATCACTTATTTTGTGATAGATGATGAAAACGCCCGTTTAAAATCGCCCCAAAATTGGCTCCAATGAGAGAATTGAGATGAGAATGAGCTAAGTCCCGATTTCAACTCATATACACTGCCAGTCGTCCTTCTTCACGATCGCAAAAAAACCCTCGCGATTGCGAAGAAAAAATCAGCCTCTCCCAAAAATCACGCTACGCGAATGCGAGGACCCTCACGCGATCGTGAAGCTCGGCCTGCCAAGACTAGGCGAATGCGAGCGCAGCTCTGCTAACGTGAAGTCCAAAACCTTCAAGGCTCAGAAAATACCTTCCACGACCATGAATATCTTCCCGCAATCGCACAGGGTAACCCTCTAAACCAGGCCACCTCGCTAACACTTTGCGTTCGACCCTTACCACGCGAACATGATGAACAACTAGATCCACCACCGCAATCTCGAGCCCCCATTCGCGATTGCAAAGAATAATTTCTTCCCAGCTTCCCACAGCACTACGGGATTGCAATACCTTCTATATGATCGTGATGCACACCACAAACACCAAAAACCAGCAACTTCAAATCAAAGGGGATTGGTCCAAAACCACCCTGAAACACACCCGGGGGCCCTGGGACCCCATCCAATCTCACCAACAAGTCCCTATACTTATCCAAAGGCTCTAAATGCCACGAATAACATCCAAACCATGAATCGACTATCAAAATTCTTCTTTTAAATTTAAAACCTTCAAACTTTGCCAAACACGTCCGAATCATACTTAGACATACCAGATCACGACCAAACTTCATGCACAAGTTCAAATCAATAAAACGAACCTATCCAAGGTCCAGGAACACCACCCGGAGTCCGATAATACCAAATTCCACTCTAAGTCAAACTTAGCAAATTTCAAAACCTTCAAAACGCAAACTTTTGACAATAAGTGCCAAAATACTCCCGGGCCATCCGATACTCAATCCTAACATAAGCCCAATTTTGAAATCACCTTACAAACCTATAGGAACCTTCAAATCCCGATTCTGAGGTCATTTACTCAAAAGTAAAACCTTGATCAACTCTTCCAACTTAAAGCTTCTGAATTGAGAATTATTCTTTTAAATCAACTCTAAGCTGCCCGAAAATCAAAACTGACTACTGGCGAAAGTCATAATACATATAGTGAAGCTACTAAAATTCTCAAACCACCGAATGACATGCTAAAGCTCCAAGCGACCGTTCGGGTCGATACATGTGTATTCAGAGGTACTGCACTGTGTATATAATTTTCACTTGTGGAGCAACAATAAGGTGAAGTTCAAAAGTAGTCAAAACCAACTTGCAAAGATATTCTTCAAACTGGCTAAAACATATAGAATTGGAAATTCAATTCCCAAATGATAGAGGCAATTAGTAAGAGGGTGCCAAAATATCTATTTGATATTGAATACGATAAATGATCAAGGGCACATTCAAACGTAAAGAATCCATGAATTCAACAAACAAGTATGCAAGATATCTCCCAATAACTCTATGTAACGACCCAACTGATCGTTTTGAGTATTTGCTTTTCATTCAGTTATTTGAAGTCTTGAGTAGTTTCGTATGATGTATTATTACTTGCATGTATTATCATTTTTGGTTTTCGGATGATTAGGAATGGAGTTGGAAGAATGATTCTCATTTTAGAAGCTTTAGGTTGGAAGAGTTGATCAAGTTTGACTTTTGTATATTTGACCCTGGATCGGAGTTTTGATTATTTCGTTAGGTCCGAATGGTAATTTATCACTTGGACGTATACCCATATTTGCATTTGGATGTCTCTAAAAGGTTTCGACACTATTTTGCAAAAGTTGGTAATTTAAAGCTTTGGAACGTTCATAGTTTTGATGGGGAGTTGACTTTGATGTTGTCGGGTTCGGATTGTTGTTCCGAGAGTTGTAAATCTATATTTTTTATTTCATGTAAGGCCCCATCAAATGTTTCCTAAAAACTCAGATTCCGTGATGCCGGGGCATGCATAGAGGCATGTATATCCATTCTGCGGTCGCATATGCGACCGCATACCCTATTCCGGAGCTTCATTTTTGGGTTTTGAAACCCGACCCTACTTCGTTAAAATAGATATAAGGGGCCATTTTAAGCTTATTTCTGATATCTTGAGAGTGGGAGAGATAGAGTCCTAGAGGGAGAAAGTGATCTTCATCAAAATATTTCTCTTCAATTCTTGCTTAAACCTTTGAAGATTATCAAGAGAAGCACCTTCGGTCTTCATTGTAAAAGGTAAGATTCTATCACCAAGCTCTTAATTTCGAAATATAACTAGAATGGGTAATTAGTAAGGTAGTTCATGAGTATGGGAGTGCTTACCTTCATGAATGTATTCTTAAGGTACGTGGGGAGGTTGTGAGTTAAAGATAGAAAATAATGGGGTGTGGGATGGTGAAGTCTTTCATGAAAGGGCCATGGAACCTTAATACACACATAGTGTTTGATAAAATGTTCAAGTGATTAAGAATCATGATCGTTTTCCTAATTTTTGGTTTTATTTTTGCTATATTGCTAAAATAGATTGACGTTGCTAACATTCCGAAACGTCTTAGAGTTTTAAGAAACTCAATTGAGGTATGTTGGCTAAACCCCCTCTTCTTAAAATTGAACCCCATGGTATTCATGAAATCGATTCAAGTCCCAAATTGAACGTCCTAGAAATTGCTATCCCGAATGTGCTTGTTTTGAAAATATATGTGTAATATGTATTCCCATCCTTTCATCATGTTATCTCGTCATCTGAGGAAATGTTCAAAACTTAGAATATGTGCTAAAAATGCCTAGACTTCAAGTCAAATTCGATTAAAGACTGTTATGCAAAATTGTGTGAAAAGCCTCTATGTTCCTTAGATTCTAAATTGCTCACATGTGAAATCAAAAGTCTTGAATGAAAAACCGTGTTGTTGTTGATGATAATCATAATGTTGGAATGTGGAAAAGAACTTGAATCATGAAATATGGCCAAGCGCCAAGAATAACTTTATAATTGGAGTCACTCGTACCATTGTATTGAAAAGATGGGAAAGAAATATGAATTGAGATGACTGATTGAAAAGGGGTGATGTCTCAAATGAGATGGCTTAGCCTATCAGGCCGAGATCGGACTCCGTGTAAGGACACGGTGGTATTGCGGATGAAATTGTGAATATGGTTGATGTCTCAAATGAGATGGCTTAGCTGATTGGGTCGAGATTGGACTCCGTGTAAAAAATGGTGGTATTGTGGATTGTGGCATATTGGCACTAAAAACCACCCAACCTAATAACATGGAAATCGACTTGAAAATCTATGTGATCCTTAACTTGATGTTATAGTGTTATTTAAAGCCCGTATTGCATTCTTGACTATTTCCCCCTTATATTATTATTCATTCTATTGAGATAGTGTTTTAGTTTTACATACTAGTACTATTCGACAGTACTAATGTCCCTTTTGACGGGAGCGCTGCATCTTTGAATGGATGCAAGTGGTTCCATAGCAGACAATGTTGATCACATATAGTGTTGCATCCTCTTCTCAGCGGATTCGGTGAGCCCCATTTTATTCCGAGGTCATGTATTGTACCTTTTGTTTATATTATCGTCACTCTTTGAGGTATAGCCGAGGCCTTATTACCGGCACCATCTTTACTCTCTTTTGTATCTTTAGAGGCTCCGTAGACACTATGTGAGTTGTATATGGGTGTTAGAAAGGTCAACAAATCATGTTGTGTTTAGGACACTTGTTCTTCTCAGCCACAAGGATGTATGTATTTTGAAACTTAACAATGATGTAACAAAATGAAATGACTTAGTAATGTATATAGATGATCTCTCTACTATTTAATCAGTGAAACAATGCCTTCTCATGATCATAAGTGAGTCGGGTAGAAAGTTCCTAACAGGCTTGCTCGACCGGGTCCACTTGGTTGAGTGCCGGTCGCTCTCCCCAAGGTTGGGGCGTGACATTTCATTTGGGAATTGTGCGCAAAATTTAAGGTCATTCCAAATTGATTTGATAGGGTTCGACATGAGTTTTGGAAGTTAAAAGTTCATTAAGTTTGATTTGATATGCGATTCATGATTTTGATGTCGTTATGAGTGATTTGAGGCCTCGATTTGAATTTGTATTATTTTATGGGACTTGTTGGTATGTTCGTAGGGGGTTCCGAGAGGCGCGGATGAGGACATTGTTCGGATCATTTGGGAACATGTTGGTTGATGCGGGTTTGGGTAGAGATCTAGTATGACCGCACCTGCACCGCAGGTGCGGAGCTGCATATGTGGCGCTGGCAATGCAAAACATCAATCTCGAGCTGGGGACAAGAGTCTGCAAATGCAGAGGTTACATCATATCCACAAAGGCGCAGATGCGGTAGCTTTGGCACAGAAGTGGGATGGGTGCAGATGCAGAGCATTTCCTCGAACCTGCAATGTCGTAGAAATGTAGTATATTCCGCAGGTGCGAGGGGTCGAGCTTAAGTGATTTTCTGCAGAAGCGGAGGTTATCTCTCAAAAGGGACGCCATGGAAGGGGCTATTGGTTCGTAGATGCGAAAGTGCCTGACAGGTTCTGTATATTTCGATGGTTTGTTCATTTATTCACATTTTGAGTTGGGGGGCTCAGTTTTGGGTGATTTTGGAGAGGATTTTCACCTCATGGATTGGGGTAATCATTCTTTACTCGGTTTTGATTATATTTCATGATTTTATCTTCAATTTTGGCATTTGATTGATGATTTTAAATAGAGAAATTGGGGGGGTTTTCATAAACTTTCCCAAAGAGAATAATTGGGATTTGAACATCGATTCAGAGATAGATTTGAGTGAAATTAGCATGGTTGGACTCGTAATTGAATGAATTATCAGAATTTGTGAATTTTGCCGGGTTCCAAGGTGCCGGCCTGGGTCTAAAGTTTTGGTTGACTTTGAGTATTTGATTAAAGATTCGACCTTTATCATTTGAATTCGTTTCCTTTGGCATTATGTAATATTTTTGAGTTGCTTTTGGATAATTTCGAGCAGTTTGGAGGTCTATCTGTGCGGGATGGAACTTATAGTATATTGTTTGGCTTGTTTGGTATTTGATTTGTCTTGCTTAAGGTAAGTATCTTATATTTTTCTAAGGTATTTGTGATAGTACGTGTCTATGGGTGCGAATATGTGTGGGGTTGGAGCCCATGTGCAAGCACCGGGGAATTTATGCATGCTCGGGGTAGTGTTTAGGCTATAATATGTCTTAAATTAACTATTAAGATCTAAGTTGTGATATTTCTCATATTTGTAACCTTGTTGTGAACTATTTGATCCATGTTTGAGGTTACATAGAGGCTAATTGAGCTATGATGAACTTATCGGTTTGAGATATGATAGCATACTTTGCACGTGCATACACTTTAGCATGTCATTTGTACCAGTCCAGGAGCATGAAATATGATATCCACTCATCCTATACATGTATTCTTGTATACTTACTTCTGTGTGATATAATTTGGACTACATGTTTGTGACCACACCCGGCGGATTGTGTTGTTATGCATGTTATCACGCCGGGCCGATTGTCTTATTATGCCTGTGACCGCACCGGGTGGATTGTGTTGTTATGCCCGTGACCATGCCCATGCCGGGCTGGTAGCACATTGAATTGGTCGTGCTTATGTGTGGATATGGATACATCTCCCTAGGGTCACCCTCTTATGTTTCTCTGTTGATGGTGTACACGCATATTTGAGGAAACTGGTAATTGGTTTGAAACGAATATTGAGGAAAGTATGGTCAGTGATGTTTGTTTTGGATTTGCATTGCATATTTACATGCAATTTATATGGTTAATTACCTTATTCATTTGCATATCATCTTTATATGTTGTATCACTAGACAGAAAACTTGAGTAATTGCACACACATACACAGAGGGTCCTTTCTGTTCTTTATGACTTGGTTACATTATTGTCTTGTACTTGTTAAATTGATGAAACTGTATAGGTTATAGTAAGTATCATTTATAATTATCGCTTCTTTTTCCTAGCCTAGGTTAGTTACAATACTTTTTGAGTACATTGGGTCGGTTGTACTCATACTACACTCTATACTTAATTGTGCAGATCCAGGTGTGGGGACCAGTTACTAGTAGCAGATTTGCTTGTATAGCTGAGCATCGAGAGACGAGGTAGAGTAGCATTCTCGCCTACTGTCTTGGCATCTCTTTTCTTACATATTGTTGTTTTAATTCAAATAGTATTGTTATTTAGATTTCAGACTTGTAATCCGTTGTAGGGCTCATGACTCTGTATTTACCCATTATAGAGCTCGCGACACTAGCAGGGGTCCCGAGTGTCTGATCGTCGGATCCAATAGTGTGTGTCCTCACCATCTGTGACCACGTCGGTAGGATTGTGATATTGTGTCACGACCCAAAATCCACCTTATCATGATGACACCTAACCCAACCCGTCAGGTAAGCCAATTAACAACTATCCAACTTAAATAAGATTTATTAAGAAAAGAAATGATAGTACAACTGCTTTTATACAAGAATTTCTAAGGACTGGTAGTACAAATCACGAGTTTCTAAGATTTAGAGTTTACAAAGCTAGTATGAAATAAATACATCATCTATCCGAATATACATAAACGGATTTTAATAAGTCTACGGCTACCACGAACAAGAGGTAGCTATAACTGGAATGCAGGTACATCTTCAGATCCAGCTCCCGCTCTGCATAACAACATCAGCATCCAACATCTGCACGCAAGGTGCAGAAGTGTAGTATGAGTACAATCGACCCCATGTACTCAATAAGTAATAAACCTAACCTTAGGTTGAGAGTAGTGACGAGATGGGACAAGGGTTAGAGTCCAACACAATAACCAGCAGTAGTTCATAACAAAATAATAAAGATAGCACAAGAAATTGCTCAGCTCGTTCATAGTTACGGAAAATAGGCATACTTTTCAAGTATAACAGTAAATCTCAAATCCTTCACCGAAAACACCAAAAATATGAGTAAGTTTGAAAACTGTCATGACCCAAATTTCCCTTCGTAGGATGTCGTGATGGCACCTAGTATCTAAGACTAGGTAAGCCTAACAATTATGAGGAATAACTGAATATGAAGGTGAAACTCAACCTCAACATCTAAAGTAAATAAGAACAACGATTCAAAATAGTTACAACTCCTAAAATCCGGTAAAACTGAGTCACAAGCTCTAAAGAGAAAATGTTAAGTATCTTTATACATCAGAGTCTAATGAAAATAAAGAAAACAACATCATAAGATAGAGGGGGACTCCGAGGTCTGCGGACGCTGGCAGATGTACCTTGAAGTCTCCACATACGGCTAGCTCATTGGTACCTGGTCTGGTAAGAAGTACCTGGATCAACACAAAATGATGTGCATAAGTGTAGTATGAGTACACCATAACAGTACCCAGTAAGTGCCAAGCCTAACCTTGGTAGAGTAGTGATGAGGTCAGGTCAGGCCCATACTGGAATAAAAAAGAAACAAGGCAGAAGATATAATAATATTATAAAATGACTGAGAATTGAACAATGAGAAATTACAGAAAGGTAACAACACAGCAAATAGAGGCAAACAACAGGTGCGCTCCCTAGGTACCGCCTCGTAGTCCCAAACGTAAATACACAACAGGGGATCTCCAGAGGTACCGCCTCGTAGTTCTAAAAGTAAATATGCAATAGGGGCGCTCCCGAGGTACCGCCTTGTAGTCCCAAAAGTAAATACACAACTTGGGAGATCCCGAGGTACCTCCTCGTAGTACCAAAAGTAAATATGCAACATGGGAGATCCCGAGGTACCACCTCGAAGTCCCAAAAGTACATACACAACCCATAACCTATGGAACAACGAATTTACAGCAAGGAATCCTACAGTTAAAGACCGAATACAAGATCAAGGAAGCAGGTAATTCAAGTAATCATGTTGCACAAACTTCAAGTAAGAGTTAAGACACATAGACATGCGACATTAGTCTAAACATGATGACTACACATGCTAGAGCAACTCAGTTAAGAAATTAAAAGAAAACTACTCAGCAAGAACCGGATTTCAACATACCCGAGTATGCACTTGTCACCTCGCGTACACGGCCTTCACGTATTACAAATACCATAACAGTACCAACACCTAAGTGGAGTTTCCTCCCCCCCCCCCCCC
>AWOL01S0196535.1:14165-31508 GCA_000715115.1 Nicotiana otophora | reverse complement strand
ACAAGGTTAGACAAGTCATTTACCTCAAATCTCGCGCAATTAGTCGATAAGAATGCCTTTCCCTCGACTTTCCGACACTGAACGACCCAAATCTAGCCAAAAGCAATTACATACTATAAATATAACTATAAGAAACTAATCTATATAATGAAATTATGACTTTAACAAGGAATTAGAAAATCGCCCCAAAACGTCAACTCGGGCTCACGTCTCGGAATTAGGTAAAAAATTACAAAATACGAACATCCATTCGATATCGAGTTCACCCATACCAAAATTACTCAAATCCAACACCAAATTACCATTCACATCTCCAAATTAAACTCTTCAAATCTGTAGCCTCAAACTCCCAAATTTCACCTTAAATACACACAAACTAGGTGGCAAATTCAATAGGGAAACGAGATTATTGAATAAAAATATTCACAAGTGGCTTACAACCGACCCAATGTACTCAAAATATATTGTAACTAACCTCGGCTAGGAAAAAGAAGCGATAATTATAAATTATACTTACTATAACCTATATAGTTTCATCAATTTAACAAGTACAAGACAATAATGTAACCAAGTCATAAAGAACAGAAAGGACCCTCTGTGTATGTGTGTGCAATTACTCAAGTTTTCTGTCCAGTGATACAACATATAAAGATGATATGCAAATGAATAAGGTAATTAACCATATAAATTGCATGTAAATATGCAATGCAAATCCAAAACAAACACTGACCATATTTTCCTCAATATTTGTATCAAACCAATTACCAGTTTCCTCAAATACGCATGTACACCATCAACAGAGAAACATAAGAGGGTTACCCTAGGGGGATGTATCCATATCCACACACAAGCACGACCAATTCAATGTGCTACCAGCCAGGCGTGGGCATGGTCATGGGCATAACAACACAATCTGCCCGGCATGGTCACATGCATAATAAGACAATCGGCACGGCGTGATAACAGGCATAACAACACAATCCGCCGGGTGTGGTCACAAACATGTAGTCCAAATTATATCACACAGAAGCAAGTATACAAGAATACATGTATAGGATGGGCGTTTTTACGAGACTGTACAGACTGCTAGGTGACAAGTAGGTGTGTCACCTACTTGCTTAAATGAGAATCCAAAAATGGGCTTGTTCGGATCATCCAAAGAGGCCTTTTAAAGGCCTATTCCTTCATATATTAGGCTGATAATAGGGCATAATAACCAGACATAAGATCTGCAAATATCCTCCCAAAACTTTCCCACGAACCCTAATTGATTTTCTCTCCCTTTCAAGTTCTAATTGGAGGTAAAACCCAGAGTTTGAAGAACCAAGATAGGATATGAGTTATCTAACAAATAAGGTAAGTTTACTGCTCTATTTCATCCATTTTTTTCTGCCTTAAATGCATGGTAAGTCATTCTATATTTGTAAGAACTCACGGGACGGTGATCGGAAGCCGTGAGTTCGAGTTATTCACTTATAGCGGACTATTTTGTGGACTATTTTTTGTTGCAGTTGGGCTGCGTGTTTTACTACTGCTTTATGGGGTTTTGGAGGAGGAAGGGTGTGGAGAAACACCACATAAATCAGGGTAGTGGTCTGGTCGTTTGTCGTAACATTTTCGGGTTGTTTGGCACTGCTACGTTGGTCGTTTTTTGTATGAAGAGATTGTGGTATGTTGGGCTGTTTTGTAGTATTTTGTGGTGTATATAAGGTTAAAAAATAATGTATATATGTTGTTATTATTGTGATCTTGTGTTGTTAGTATTATCTTGAATTTGGAGGAAGTAAGGATTATAGGGGATATGCTTCCTGTTTTAATACAAAATAAGCTTGTCGTTCGTTGTGCGATAGTTGTACCTTTCGTAATTTAATGATAGTATTATTATCGTTTTTGTAGATTAAGGTGCGAAGAGGCGAGTTAAACTTGGTGATCGGGAAGATTGTGATAAGGTATGCTAAGCTAAGCCCATCCTTCATTTTGGCATGATCGCGTAACTACATGTGTTTGATAACGAGGCATAAAGAGAAGTTCATACTCCCAAATTTATATATATTATCCTAGTCTCATAGGTTATAGTATTCTCCCTTATCGGGACTTTATATTCAATTGAGTATTGTCTTCTTCCAGTCAAGAGAGCATATGAGCAAGCCCAGGATGGCCGAGATATAGAGCCTAGTATGGCCAAGCTCCTATGAGAGAGCCTACTATGGCCGAGCGATTACACGTACCGAGCCTTATAGGGCCGGACATTTATTTTACTTACTATATTAAAGGAGTTGAGTCAGTATCAGCATGTAAATATATATCCAGATCATCGTTGACTCCCGGTTACTTTCAGTTATTATATTATCAGTTTAGTTTCAGCTTTAAGTTTTTTTATTGCCTTACATACTCGGTACATTATTTTGTACTGACATCCCTTTTATGGGGACGCTATATTTCGTGCGTGCAGGTTCAAATAGACAGACGGGTAGACCTCTTCAGTAGGTGTTGCCCGAGTTCAGCCTGATCGATAAGCTCCACGTCCTTCGGAGTTGCCGGGTCTAGGGTTTTGTGGTCATCTTCTGTATGTATGTATATATGTTATGGGTAGGTCTGGGCCCTGTTCTGATCATAGTACATCCACCAGTAGAGGCTTGTAGACATATCATGTCAGTTAGTGCAGTATGTTGGGCTTGTAGGCCTGATATGTATATTTTGTTGGTTTGTCAGCTGTAGTAGTTATGACGGCCTTGTCGCCCTAGCTTTATATTGATGTTTAGTCAGCACTAGTTTTCGTTCAATTTTATATTTTGCTTCGCAAATTGTCTTGCAATGTGCCCCCATGGCCAAATTATGATATTATATGTTCAGAGTCCCTTAGTCGCAAGGTTGTATGCTAGGTTAGGTGAGGCACCGGGTGCCGGTCTCGCCCCCAGGTTCAGGGCGTGATACACGAAGTCCAACCTTTTTACGGATTCAATTCTGAATCATGCCCAAGGCCCCCGGAACCCCCTCCGAGTATACCAACAAGTTCTAAAATATTATACGGACTTAGTCAATCCTTTTAATCACATCAAACAACGCTAAAAACATGAATTGCACATTGATTCAAGCCTAATGAACTTTAGAACTTCCAACTTCTACATTCGACGTCGAAACCTATCAAATCAAGTCCGATTGACCTCAAATTTTGCACACAAGTCATAATTGACATTACAGACCTACTCCAACTTCCGGAATCAGAATCCGACACCGATATCAAAAGGTCCACTCCTGGTCAAACTTTTCAAAATTCATATAATTTTCCAACTTTCCCTAAATAACGCCGAAATGACTTACGTACCTCCAAATCAACATCCAGACACGCTCCTAAGACCAAAATCACCCTACAGAGCTATAGGGACCATTANAATCCTCCCAAAAATTTCCCACAAACCCTAATTGATTTTCTCTCCCTTTCAAGTTCTAATTGGAGGTAAAACCCAGAGTTTGAAGAACCAAGATAGGATATGAGTTATCTAACAAATAAGGTAAGTTTACTGCTCTATTTCATCCATTTTTTTCTGCCTTAAATGCATGGTAAGTCATTCTATATTTGTAAGAACTCACGGGACGGTGATCGGAAGCCGTGAGTTCGAGTTATTCACTTATAGCGGACTATTTTGTGGACTATTTTTTGTTGCAGTTGGGCTGCGTGTTTTACTACTGCTTTATGGGGTTTTGGAGGAGGAAGGGTGTGGAGAAACACCACATAAATCAGGGTAGTGGTCTGGTCGTTTGTCGTAACATTTTCGGGTTGTTTGGCACTGCTACGTTGGTCGTTTTTTGTATGAAGAGATTGTGGTATGTTGGGCTGTTTTGTAGTATTTTGTGGTGTATATAAGGTTAAAAAATAATGTATATATGTTGTTATTATTGTGATCTTGTGTTGTTAGTATTATCTTGAATTTGGAGGAAGTAAGGATTATAGGGGATATGCTTCCTGTTTTAATACAAAATAAGCTTGTCGTTCGTTGTGCGATAGTTGTACCTTTCGTAATTTAATGATAGTATTATTATCGTTTTTGTAGATTAAGGTGCGAAGAGGCGAGTTAAACTTGGTGATCGGGAAGATTGTGATAAGGTATGCTAAGCTAAGCCCATCCTTCATTTTGGCATGATCGCGTAACTACATGTGTTTGATAACGAGGCATAAAGAGAAGTTCATACTCCCAAATTTATATATATTATCCTAGTCTCATAGGTTATAGTATTCTCCCTTATCGGGACTTTATATTCAATTGAGTATTGTCTTCTTCCAGTCAAGAGAGCATATGAGCAAGCCCAGGATGGCCGAGATATAGAGCCTAGTATGGCCAAGCTCCTATGAGAGAGCCTACTATGGCCGAGCGATTACACGTACCGAGCCTTATAGGGCCGGACATTTATTTTACTTACTATATTAAAGGAGTTGAGTCAGTATCAGCATGTAAATATATATCCAGATCATCGTTGACTCCCGGTTACTTTCAGTTATTATATTATCAGTTTAGTTTCAGCTTTAAGTTTTTTTATTGCCTTACATACTCGGTACATTATTTTGTACTGACATCCCTTTTATGGGGACGCTATATTTCGTGCGTGCAGGTTCAAATAGACAGACGGGTAGACCTCTTCAGTAGGTGTTGCCCGAGTTCAGCCTGATCGATAAGCTCCACGTCCTTCGGAGTTGCCGGGTCTAGGGTTTTGTGGTCATCTTCTGTATGTATGTATATATGTTATGGGTAGGTCTGGGCCCTGTTCTGATCATAGTACATCCACCAGTAGAGGCTTGTAGACATATCATGTCAGTTAGTGCAGTATGTTGGGCTTGTAGGCCTGATATGTATATTTTGTTGGTTTGTCAGCTGTAGTAGTTATGACGGCCTTGTCGCCCTAGCTTTATATTGATGTTTAGTCAGCACTAGTTTTCGTTCAATTTTATATTTTGCTTCGCAAATTGTCTTGCAATGTGCCCCCATGGCCAAATTATGATATTATATGTTCAGAGTCCCTTAGTCGCAAGGTTGTATGCTA
Source organism: Nicotiana otophora (assembly GCA_000715115.1). Classification (NCBI taxonomy): domain Eukaryota; kingdom Viridiplantae; phylum Streptophyta; class Magnoliopsida; order Solanales; family Solanaceae; genus Nicotiana; species Nicotiana otophora. The sequence continues at coordinate 26,471 of AWOL01S0196535.1, read as the reverse complement.
GGTTAGGTGAGGCACCGGGTGCCGGTCTCGCCCCCAGGTTCAGGGCGTGATACACGAAGTCCAACCTTTTTACGGATTCAATTCTGAATCATGCCCAAGGCCCCCGGAACCCCCTCCGAGTATACCAACAAGTTCTAAAATATTATACGGACTTAGTCAATCCTTTTAATCACATCAAACAACGCTAAAAACATGAATTGCACATTGATTCAAGCCTAATGAACTTTAGAACTTCCAACTTCTACATTCGACGTCGAAACCTATCAAATCAAGTCCGATTGACCTCAAATTTTGCACACAAGTCATAATTGACATTACAGACCTACTCCAACTTCCGGAATCAGAATCCGACACCGATATCAAAAGGTCCACTCCTGGTCAAACTTTTCAAAATTCATATAATTTTCCAACTTTCCCTAAATAACGCCGAAATGACTTACGTACCTCCAAATCAACATCCAGACACGCTCCTAAGACCAAAATCACCCTACAGAGCTATAGGGACCATTAAAACTCCATTCCGGAGTCGTCTTCATACAATCCAAGCTAAGGTAAATTCCTAGAACTTAAACTTCCAATTTAGGGACTATGAGTACCATTCCACTCCAAACCTCTCCCAAATCCGACAGCAAGAACCCCGGTAAATCACAGAACCCAAAAATGAAATATAGGGAGCAATAAATAGGGGTTCGGGGCTAATACTCTCAAAACGACCGGCCGTGTCGTTACATCCTCCCCCTCTTAAAACAAACGTTCATCCTCGAACGAGTATAGAGACAAACCTGAAGTGGTGAAAAGATGAGGATAACAGTTGTGCATAACATTCGCGGTCTCCCAAGTCGCCTCCTCGACCAGATGACCTCTCCATTACACCTTCACTGACGCGATGTTCTTTGACCTCAACTTTCGAACCTGCCTGTCCATTATGGACACTGGCTCCTCAACATAAGATAGATCCTTGTCCAACCGGACTAAGCTGAAGTCTAAACATATGAGACGGATCACTGTGATACTGCCGAAGTAAGGAAACAAGGAACATTGGATGAACTGCAAAGAGGCTAGGTGGTAGTGCAAGTTTGTAAGCCACCTCTCCAACCCTCTCAAGAATATCAAAAGGCTCGATATACCTAGGGCTCAATTTGCCCTTCCTCCCAAACCTTATAACACCCTTCATGGGCGAAACTCAGAGCAAGACCTGCGCCCCAACCATGAATGCAATGTCGCGAATCTTCCGATCCGCATAACTCTTCTACCTGGATTGGGCAGTACGAAGACGATCCTGAATCAATTTAACCTTTTCCAAAGTATCCTGAATCATGTCTGTACCCAATAGCCTAGCCTCGTCTGGCTCAAACAACCCACTGTAGACCGGCACCGTCTACCATACAAAGCTTCATACGGTGCCATCTCAATGCTGGATTGGTAACTGTTGTTGTAGGCAAACTCTGCAAGTAGAAAGAACTAATCCCAAGCACCCCCAAAATCTATCACACACGCATGAAACATATCCTCCAGTAGTTGAATAGTGCACTCGGACTGTCCATCCCTCTTAGGGTGAAATGTTATGCTCAACTCCACCCGAGTACCCAACTCATGCTGTACGGCTCTCCAGAACCATGATGTAAGCTGCATACCCCGATCAGAGATGTTAGATACCGGCACGCCATAAAGCCTGACAATCTCGCAAATGTAAACCTGAGCCAACTGCTCTGAAGAGTAAGTAATAACTACAGGGATGAAATGAGCTGACTTGGTCAATCTATCCATAATCACCCAAACTGCATCAAACTTCCTCTGAGTCCTTGGGAGCCCAACAACTAAATCCATAGTGATCCGCTCCCATTTCTACTCCGGAATCTCTAGCTTCTGAAGCAATCCACCTGGTTACTGATGCTCATACTTCACATGGTGACAATTTAGGCACCGAGCTTTATATTCCACTATGTCCTTCTTCATTCTCCTCCACCAATAATGCTGCCTCAGGTCCTGGTACATCTTCGCGGCACCTTGGTGAATGGAATACCGCAAACTATGAGCCTCCTGGAGAATCAACTCACGCAAACCATCTATATTAGGCACACATAGCGTGCCCTGCATCCGTAATACACCCTCATCTTCAATAGTGACTTCCTTGGCATCACCGTGCTAAACCGTGTCCTCAAGGACAAGCAAGTAGGGGTCATCATACTGACGCTCTCTGATACGATCATAAAGAGAATACTGAGAAACCACACAAGCTAAAACTATGCTCAGCTCGGAAATATCCAATCTGACAAACTGGTTGGCCAAGGCCTGAACATCTAAGGCTAAAGGCATCTCTGCTACTGGTAGATATGCTAAACTACCCAAACTCTCCGCCTTGCGACTCAAGGCATCGACCACCACATTGGCCTTCCCGGGATGATAGAGAATGGTGATATCATAATCCTTAAGAAGCTCTAACCATCTCCGTTGCTACAAGTAAAGATCCTTCTGTTTAAACAGACGTTGTAGACTCTAGTGATCGGTGTAGACCTCACAAGGGGCACCATACAAATAGTTCCGCCATATCTTCAAGGCATAAAAAATAGCTGCTAACTCGAGGTCGTGGACATGATAGTTCTTCTCATACACCTTCAGTTGTCTAGACGCGTAGGTAATTATCCTACCGTCCTGCATCAACACCGTGCTAAGACCAATACATGACGTATCATAAATACACCGCATAGGACCCCAAACCAGTAGGCAACACAAACACTGTGGTTGTAGTCAAAGCAGTCTTGAGCTTTTGAAAGCTCTCCTCACACTCCTCGGTCCACCTGAACGGAGCACCGTTCTGGGTCAATCTGGTCATAGGTGCTGCAATATATGAGAAACTCTCTACGAATCGATGGTAATACCCCGCCAAGCCAAGAAAACTCTGGCTCTCCATAGCTGAGGATGGTCTAGGACAACTCTGCAATTCTTAAATCTTCTTCGTATCTACCTTGATCCCCTCACTCGATACTATATGACCCAAAAATGCCACTAACTCTAGCCAGAATTCACACTTCGAAAATTTTGCATACAACTTCTTTTCTCTCAAGGTCTAAAGCACAGTCCTCAGGTACTGCTCATGATCCTCTCGGCTCCGGGAGTACACTAGAATATCATCAATAAATACAATAATGAATGAGTCAAGATAGGGATGAAATACATTGTTCATCAAGTGCATGACTATTGTTGGGGCATTGGTCAGCCCAAAAGACATCAGAAGGAACTCGTAATGACCATACCAAATCTGGAAAGTAGTCTTCGGGATATCTGGCTCCTAAATCTTTAACTGGTGATAGCCTGAACGCAAGTCGATCTTAAAGAACACTCTGTCATCCTGAAGCTAATCAAATAGGTCATTAATACGCGGCAATGGATACCTGTTCTTCACTATAACCTTGTTCAACTGGCGATAATCAATACACATTCGCATAGAACCATCCTTCTTCTCAAACAAGACAGAGCACCCCAAGGCGACACACTAGGCCGAATAAAGCCCTTATCGAGCAACTCTTGCAACTGTTCCTTTAATTCTTTCAACTCAGTTGGGCCATACGATAAGGTGAAATAGAAATGGGCTGAGTGTCCGGTAACAAATCAATGCCAAAGTCAATATCTGTATCGGCGGCATGCCCGGAAGATCCACCAGTAATATGTCTGAATAATCCCTCACTACCGGAACTGACTCCACGGTGGGAGTGTCATCACTAACATCCTTCATATATGCCAAATATGCATCATACTCCTTCTCAACGATCCGCTGAGCCTTTAGAAATGAGACAACCCTGCTAGGTACATGATCTAAGTTACCTCTCCACTCTAGCTGCGGTAGACCTGGCATAGACAACATCACCATCTTGGAGTGATAATCAAGGATAGCGTGATAGGGAGACAACCAGTCCATGCCCAAAATAACATCAAAATCCACCATACTGGGTAATAATAAATCAGCTCTAGTCTCAAAAACACTACAAAAAACCAAACACGACCGATACACATGGTCAACAACAATAGAATCACCCACGGGTATAGACACATAGATAGGAGAACTCAGAGAATCATGGGATACACCCAAATACATAGCAAAATAAGATGACACATAAAAATAAGTGGAGCATAGATCAAATAACACTGATGCATCTCTATGACGAATCGGAACAATACATGTGATGACAGAATCGGATGCAACTGCCTCCGTCCTAGCAGGAAGGGAATAATATTTGGCCTGGCCTCCCCCTCTAGGGGACCTCTACCTGTCTGACCTCCACATCGAGCTGGTTGTGTAGGTGAGGTGGTAGCTGGTGCTGTAACCATATCCTCAGTAGCCGGTGGAGCACGCGGTGCCTGAGTGGTCATTGGAGGTGCACCCCTCCTGAATCTGGGGCAATCCCTCACCACATGAGGAGTGTCGCCACACTCAAAATAAGCCCTCGGAGGACGTGGCTACTGTGACTAGCTTTGGCCTGATCAGCTGCATTGACCTGTAAAAGCACCCCATGCAGGAGGTGCACTAGACAATGGCGGTGCATAATATGGAGCATGGGGCCTAGGAGTGGTCGAGGTACCGCTGGCGGCTGGAAGTGCTGAACAAATAGGGCAACCCACATAGGCCCTACCCTGACGAGCTGCAGCTAGGGAACGAGTACCACTATATGTGCCAGACTCTCGAGACCTCTTGGCCTCCCTCTACTCTCTCTCCCGAGTCAACATACCCTCCAATCTCCTGGCGATCCCCACCACCTGCTTGTATGCGATGTCCATCTCTAACTCTTGGGCCATGCTAAATCTGATACTAGGGTTAAACCCCTTAATAAATCGACGAACCCACTCTCGAACAGTAGTAACCAAGGTTTGTGCATGCATGGCCAAATCACTTAATCAAACCGCATACTCTGACATGGTCATAGAACCCTGGCGCAATTGCTCAAAATCTGTGCGCCATGCATCTCTAAGACTTTGGGGGACATAATCCCTCAAGAACATATCTGAGAATTGAGTCCAAGTGAGTGAAGCTGCCTCGGCCGGACTACCCAACTCATATGCTCGCCACCACTGATAAGCCGGTCCTTTAAGCTGGATCGTAGTGAAAAAAACCCCACTAGACTCCGCAACACCTATAGTACGGAGGATACGGTAGCACTCCTCAAGAAAACCCTGGGCATTCTCTGACACCAAGCCACTGAAAGTAGGAGGGTAGTACTTCTTGTACTCTCGAGCCTGAGCTGCTAACCCTCAGAAACTGCTGCCCTAACCTTGGGCTGAACTGAAGCTACCGGTTGCATCGATATTGTCACACCCCCTGCTCGAGGAGCGCGACCAGCACTCAATCGAGATACCCCGATCAAGAAAGCTTACTAGATGCCTTCTACCCTACCTTTCCCATTAACAATATAAGAATTAGTCGCCATAAATATACATGAGAGGAGTCAAGTGCATCACATTCTTTTCCATTAATCAAGGAGATTCATTTACGACTTCCAAAATATTAAAAGTTTATAGATATGATGAAAAACATGTTTACCACATACCAACACTTGTAGTTCATTACCCAACAACAAACATCACCCACAACCTGTCTACGGAGACTCTAAGTACAACAAAAGAGTAGTATGGAAGTGCCGGCGACAAGGCCCCGGCTATACCTCAAAACGTAAAGTACAACGTCAAATGACATGAAGCCCGAAACATAGTTGGGCTCACCAAAAGCTGCTGAGCAGAGAGTAACTGCTAACGAGGATCAAAACCACCCGCTAACGAACCACCTGCATCCATTGAAGATGCAGCACCCCCGGCAAAAAGGGACGTTAGTATGTATGGAATAGTACTAGTATGTAAAGCTAAATATTCTCTTCCAGAATAGAATGCCAAGATAACAAAGGGGAAAACCATGGAAGCAGCAAGAACAATAACTAATATCCAAAGGCCAAGTTAAAACATAATAATTTTCAAAACACGATAGTAACATGATTTTTGGTTGGGAGAACCCTCGTAACAACCTCTACACAAAGCGGTTCTGCCGCCTCACCCCAATGTGTGCGGGTGGAGGTGTAATTTCAATACCACATTCTCTACACAAAGAGGCCCTGCCGCCTCACCCCAATGTGTGAGGGTGGAGGTGTATTTATAATCACAATCCCTACACAAAGTGGCCATGTCGCCTCACCCCAATGTATGCGGGTGGAGGTGTATTCACAATCACAATCCCTACACAAAGCAGCCCTGCTGCCTCACCCTAATGTATGCAGGCAGAGGTGTATTCATAATCACAATCTCTACAAAAAGCGGCCCTTCCACCTCACCCTAATGTATGCGGGTGGAAGTGTATTCAGGGTTTAGGTTATGTCAGCCTACCCTTCCTCGATGACTAAAAAAACATTTTTGATTTCCATAAAAGGGAAACAGAAATACAATTGCATTTACCTCAAAACGCTATTTATAGCGTCAGTGGCACTTTCAACCACTTACAACATTATTATTACATTGGCTCTCTTGGCGATACATATGATTCTTCATTCATGGCATAATGGCCATATTTCATATTCTACACTTTCATTTCTTTCCTTTCATGGATCATCATCATAAATATCAACAAATAGAATATTATTAAAAGTTAGTAATGAAGAGTTTAAACACAATGGATTTCTTTCCAAGAAATGGAGTTACATGATTGGCAATCGAAGTGCAAGTTAAAATCATAAACGAGTAACACAACATTTATTATTAAAATACTTTTCTCCAAAAGGGCAATACACAATTTCAACTCATGATTATATAAGAGCTCAAAATACATTGGAAATACTTACAAAGAATAGCATTAGTTGAAACAACCACATTTGGGCACGACTTGAGTACATAAGCTTTTAGGCAAATCTATTTTAGAAGTCATTTTGGAACAGTTGAATCAAGGTTTATTTCTTAACCTTTCTCACATCATTTCATTTCATTAGCACAATTGGCCACAAGTATAACTTTCATTCTTGGCACGGTGGCCACACTTTATATCTCCAACTCACTTCTTTCACTTTCAAGCATCTTTATAGATGATACACAATATGAGCATTCGAAATTAAGGCCTTAAGTCCACATATGAGCAATAGGAGTTTTAGACGTATGGAGTATTCTTTCCAAGTTAAGCATAATGGACTTTCATTTGAAACACGACTCAAAGCCATAACATTTTAATACATATATCATTCTTGAACACATTCCCGAAGGATAACATAATGTGATAGGAACATTCGGAATACATTTTGAATACATAATTCTCGATACTTTGCTTACTCGGGACAATCAAATTTATTGGGAACAACTCGGAATATGGGAATAAGGAACTTAAGCCAACCATACTTGAAACTTATGTGAACATCATGGAATTCAATTCTAAGAGGTTAGTTTAGCCAACATACCTTGCTTGAGTTTTCCTTAAGTTACTACAATGTTCCGAAAATCCTAGAAATCCCAATCTATTTTGAGACATAATAGAATTCAACACAAATTAGAAAGATATTCCTGGTTTCAGCTCATTGGGGCATTTTATCAAACACTTGGTGTGCAAAATCTACCACAAGGTTCTTCTACAAGATCTTCCTCACTCCATAACCCATTCAATACCAAGACTTTACTCATATTAGCTCAATTACCTTCCCACCATCCTTATATTTACATGCATGCATAAATAACAACTATCATACCCAAGAATCACACTCCCAATCTCCCATCTTCTGCCCAAACTCGAAATTGAAGACTAGGGTTAGAATCTTACCTCTTAGATGAAGACCTTGTGAGTTTTCCTTGTGAATTCTCCAAGTCTTGAGCAAGCATTAATGAACAATTAGCTTAGGATTTCCTCCTTTCTCTCTAAAACACTCTCACTTCTCTCTAAAAATATTAGATTTTTGCCTTCAACATGCCCCCCTAAGGCCTTATATCAAAATAGGGTCGGATAAAGAAAATTTCAAAAATGACCCCCGAAGTCAATTATGTGGTAGCAGAATCGTTATGTGGGCAGCATAACCGATTATGTGGCCAGCAGAATCGTTATGTGGGCAACAGAATTTTTATGTGGCCAGCCGAATGGTTATGCGGCCCGCAGAATCATTTTGCAGCCAGCAAAATTGTTTTTCAAAATTTGACCATATTTTGTTCCACTCTACGATGCTTATGCGGTCCGCGGAACAGTTCTGCGATTGCAAAATTGACCACAGAATCGCCTTCTTCTGCCAAATATTCCCATCAACACTTTAGTGCATTCTTCAATCCAAAAAGTCTGTACTGTGGCTCGTTTTCTACAATCGTCAAACCCATTAGCCTACCTCGGCACCACGAAACCTTAAATGCGTTGGCAAAATTTTACGGGCCTTAGATTCTCCCTTTTTAGGATCATTTGTCCTCGAATGAGAAGTAGAGTCATTCCCAAACACTTAACATAACTCATCTCTTTCCTCACACAACTCAAGCTCACAAATTTTGACTAACTCCCAAATGTCTCAGAAATTTCGGCAGAGTTTCCCCTATAATTGGGCCTATCCACCTGCCAAAGAATCACCAAAATCACCTTAACAATACATTCATAAATCATCAAAGCATCACAATATATATCAACAACACCAATATCAACACTAAGGGTAATACATTAAAAGAAGTGGTATTTGGACATGAACTGCACATTTTATTTTTAAATCGTAACACATAGAAAGTACCTTTCGAATCACAACCATTTGCTATACAAAGAAGTGAAAATGTTTTCTTTTCACAGCACTTTCGTCCTTCAAGGTGACCTTCTCGACTCATAGACTGGGCCATAGCACTTGACGAAGGCAATCTCAACTCTCAGACTTGTCTAATAAGGTTTACAATTAGGTACCTCTCATAAGTCAATTACCCATTAACTTTACCTTCAATAGCTCCCACCAGCACGACTGACAAAGGATTTCCAACTACCTTCTTAGACATAGACACATGAAACACCGGGTACATAGAGAACAATGATGGAGAAACATCATACTCATAGTTTGGCCTATTTCCTTCAGGGTTCCATAAGGCCTAATGTAAACTATACATGCTCTACCTTCCTTAACAATTCACCCAATATATTCATGGAGAAAATCTTGAGAATAACCCATTCACTTTCTTCAACTCTAAATCTCTATGCCAAACACTCAAATTAATACTTTGGCGGCCCTTCATCAATTATTATAAGATGTGATAGCATGTGTATGACCATAAAGTTTCCTACCCAATACGTTTGATCAAGGGATGATGCTTCTTCTTTGACATATTTCTTCCATAATAACACTCAAACTGCAATACCAGGCCACTTCATGGGCAACTACAATACTAGGAACAAAGTGATTTACTCACTGAGACATGATCCAGGTGGACATGAAAGTCCTACTGAGATGGGCGAACAATAGATATTCCTATGATCCCAAGTTTCAGGGGAACTTTATGCAAACAAATGACCCATTTCAATTGACATGTACACATATGATATGTGATGAGATATTCTCTCAATGTTACTAGATAGTGAAAAGGATTCATGATGATATTCACTAAGGAGTAAAGTGATTGTTCAAACCATAGGAGCCGCATACACCGTAGAGAGAAAGAGTGGCTCAAGAAGGATCTCAACACTAGGTTGCTTTACATTGGATTTGATACCACATAGGTAAACTTTATAATGCTACATACATAAGCACAAGTGAGCAGATGCTATCCGTTTGAATCAGCAAGTTCTATAAGAAATTCATCAGGTATAGTCCCTTGTTGAGAATTTAGGGAAGCAAGTAGGAAATATTAGCCTAGAGTTATAACTCAATCCAAGGAAATAATTATAGAGCTAATTTCTACTAGAGATTGTAAGTAAGAGAATTTTGATAAAGAGCCTTTACGAATAATGTGTCTCGTTCATAAAGTAAGTACATGCAATGTTTTGTGATTCAGAGTCTTGTTAAGACCAATGATTATGGAGGCTATACAATATGGATGTACATATACAACAAGAAAAAATATGTGGTGCTCATAATGATGTAATAAGGAGTGACTTACTTGGTGCTTTTAGGTTGTCAGAGCATTACCTTAACTGATGCCCCTCGACTCCACATCCATAACATACATTAGTACCTTAGTGACATACTCCCGAATGACATCTCCTACATTTAACGCGACGGAGATGTGGTCCATTGAACTGCCCCGCCCCACTGACCTGATATTTACCCTTTTTGCATACGTCATAAGAATCCCCCTTATCATTCCTCCAAGCCTTCATGGCGGGAGTACCAATCTTTGTACCGGTTTTCTGTATAGGCCTTTGGAATTTCTCAAGCCTACCACCCCTAACATGCTCCTGAGCATACTCACAACACGTCGCAAAATGTTCCTTCCCACACACTTGGCTAGGTGTACCCAACCTAGGTCATTTGTTCATCTTGTGCCCCCTCTTTTCACAACCATAACATATTTCAATAATCATCCAACATAAACTCGAGTGGCTCTTCTTTCATGTCAAACATTCAGGCTTATTGATGCTAATAATCCTCTTTCATTTCTTAGGTGCTTTTACCACATGATACGGTGGCACGATAACATTAATAGAGACAAGGACACTTCCCTTAGTAACTAGTTTTTTTTTCAATCCCTCCCTGCTGCCTCAAATTCGTGGGTTACTCATCTGGAAAATGAGACATGCCGAGGAAATTAGCTTCCTATCTTGAGTTCTATCGCAAGACCTGGAGTATCAAAGAAGGGATACATTCCTAAATTTCCAAGTAGCCTCCTAATTATAGATGAGGTCGACAACACACAGATAAGAAGGACTCTACTAGACACGGCTCAGAGACATCTTAGGACACTTTAAAACCTTAGGCCTTGATACCAAGTTTGTCACGCCCCGACCTCGGGGAGCGCAACCTTCTACCCAACCTTGACCATTAACAATATAAGAATCAGTCACAGAAATATACATGAGAGGAGTCAAGTGCTCCACATTCTTTTCCATTAATCAGGGAGATTCATTTATGACTTCCAAAATATTACAAGCTTATAGATATGATGAAAAACATATTTTCTGCATACCAACACCTCTAGTTCATTACCCAACAACAAACATCACCCACAACCTGTCTACAGAGCCTCTAAGTATAACAAAAGAGTTGTATGGAAGTGCCGGCGACAAGGCCCCGACTATACCTCAAAACGTAAAGTACAACGTCAAAATCGCTCATAGTTGGGATCACCAAAATCTGCTGAACAGAGAGTAACTGCTAACGAGGATCAAAATCGCTCGCTAACGAATCACCTACATCCATTGAAGATGCAGTGCCCCCGGCAAAAAGGGACAATAGTACATATGGAATAGTGCTAGTACGTAAAGCTAAATATCCTCTTCCATAATAGAATGCCAATATAACAAAGGGGAAAACCATTGAAGCAGCAACAAATACCAATAATATCCAAAGGCCAAGTTAAAATATAATAATTTTCATAACACGATAGTAACATGATTTTTGGTTGGGAGATCCCGTGTAACAACCTCTACACAAAGCGGCCCCGCCGCCTCACCCCAATATGTGTGGGTGGAGGTGTAACTTCAATACCACATTCGCTACACAAAGAGGCCCTGCTGCCCAACCCTAATGTATGTGGGTGGAGGTGTATTCACAATCACAATCCCTATACAAAGCGGTTATGCCGCCTCACCCCAATGTATGTGGGTGGAGACGTATTCACAATCACAATCCCCACACAAATCAGACTTGCCGCCTCACCCCAATGTATACGGGTGGAGGTGTATTCATAATCACAATCTCTACATAAAGCGGCCCTGCCACCTCACCCCAATATATGCGGGTGGAGGTGTATTCACAATCCCAATCTCTACACAAAGAGGACATGCCGCCTCACCCCAATGTATAGGGGTGTAGGTGTATTCAGGGGTTAGGTTATGTCAGCCTACCTTTCCTCGGTGACTAATGATACTCCCGAAAAAAACATATTTTATTTTTATACAAGGGAAACAGAAATACAATTGCATTTACCTCATAACCTTTCACACTATTTATAGCCTCATTGGTACTTTCAACCACTTACAATATCATTATTTCATGGGAAAAGAGTTCATTATTTCCCCTATACTATTGTAAATAGTATACGTTTGTCCTCCATTTCACTTTATGTCCAAAACCCACCCTACCGTCAACAAAGTAAGTGGAACTGCCCCTAACCATAACGGATGGCCAATGTGGCATTTGACCCACTCCATGTTTTTCATGTCAGCTGCCAAGTCACTTATTTACT
>AWOL01S0196535.1:0-11986 GCA_000715115.1 Nicotiana otophora | reverse complement strand
CCCCAACACTATGCTTAAACTTCAGCAAATTAGAATACCCATTTTATGTTCTCAAGCATTCTTACAAATCCTTCAATGGTGATTGTTTGTTTTTCAAATCTATAAACGTCAGTGTTATTCTTCCCGTTTCAAGCTCCAATTTTTATTTTTTTCACTCGATTTCAGAAGGAAACAAGCAAGAATTTTAGATTCTTGAGTCTTTTTTCAACTTCAAACTTCGGCAACCCAAACAATGGAGTACAAATTTGTTCTTCACTTAAATCCACGAAATTAATGTTTGATTCACGATTTTAAGCTCCAAACAAACACACATGGCTGATTTCCTCCATATATAATCAACAAATTGAATTGTCAACTTCAATTCTTTGACACCCAAAGAACACACCATAGTGGGTTTTTGAGATTCTCACCACTGAATTTCCAAACATGATACAGATATAAGGGATAGCGCCAGTGAATCCAAACAACTTCATAAAGGGTCACACCAAATCATGGGCCAGAGAGAAACAGTAAAAGTGTGAGCGACACCAAATCATGGTCAATCACAAGAAATCGACGAAGCATACCAATTTCACAAAAGCAGTAGGCCGAGTGATGTCCAAAACAACAGGGTCGCCGGAAACATAGCAATCACCGGAGTTCGTGTATTCCGGCCAATTAAGAAGTTATCTCGAGAATCCCATAAGTTCTTCTCTTTTGGACCAATGACTACAGAACCAAGATCACTTTTGCTGATTTTTTACATGAATCTTCAAGATGTTCTCACTGACCTTGTTGCTTAACTTTTCATTTTCTTACTTCCACTTCTATGACTTTTAACAGCGTCTCGATCTTCTTAGTTAGTGATTCCATAAGTTCTTCTTTTTCAGACCGGAGTTCGTGTATTTGGATATGTTTTAATAAATAAGTGACTTGGCAGCTGATAAGGAAAAAATGGAGTGGGTCAGCTACCACATTGGCCATCCGTTAGGGTTAGGGGTAGTTCCACTTACTTTGTTAACGGTAGGGTGGGTTTTGGACGTAAAGTAAAACAGAGGACAAACGTATACTACTTACAATAGTACAAGGGTAATAATGAGCTTTTTACCTTATTTCATTGACTCTCATGGCCATACATATGATTCTTCATTCATGGTATAATGGTCGTATTTCATATTTCACACTTTCATTTCTTTCCTTTCATAGATCATCAACATAAATATCAACAAATAGAATATTTCAAAAATCACAACTTTAGGTTCATTAGTAATGAAGACTTTAAACACAGTGGATTTATTTTCAAGAAATGGAGTAAAATGATTGGCAATCGAAGCACAAGTTAAAATCATGAACAAGTAACACATCATTTATTCTTGAAATACTTTTGCCCAAAAGGGCAATACACAAATTAACCTCATGAATATATAAGAGCTCAAAACATGTTGGAAATACTTACAAAGCTTTTAGGCAAATATATTTTCGAAGTCAATTTGGAGCAGTTGAATCAAGGCTCGTTTCTTAACCTTTCTCAAATCCTTTCATTTCATTGGCACAATTGGCCACACGTATAACTTTCATTCTTGGCACGGTGGCCACACTTTATATCTCCAACTCACTTCTTTCACTTTCAAGCATCTTTACAGATTATCAACATTATGAGAATTCGAAATCAAGGCTTTAAGTACACATATGAGCAATAGGAGTTTTAGGCGCATGGAGTATTCTTTCCCAGTTAAGCATAATGGACTTTCATTTGAAACATGGCTCAAAGCCATAATATTTTAATACAGATATCATTCTTCAACACATTCCTGAACAATAACATAGTGTGATAGGAACATTCGGAACACATTTTGAATACATAATTCTCGATACTTTGCTTACTTGGGACAATTGAATTTATTGGGAACAACTCGGAACATGGGAATAAGGAACTTGAGACAACCATACTTGAAACTTACGGGAACATCATGGAATTCAATTCTAAGAGGTTAGTTTAGCCAACATACCTTGCTTGAGCTTTCCTTAAGTTACTACAATGTTCCGAAATCCTAGGAATCCCAATCTATTTTGAGACATAACAGAATTGAACACAAATTAGAAAGATATTCATGGTTTCAGCTTATTTGGGAATGTTATCAAACACTAGGTGTGCAAATTTGACCACAAGGTTCTTCTTCAAGATTTCTTTCACTTCATAACCCATTTAATACCAAGCGTTTACTCATAATAGCTCAATTACCTTCCCACCATCCTCATATTTACATGCATGCATAAATAAAAACTCTCATACCCAAGAATCACACTCCCAATCTCCTATCTTTTGCCCAAACTCGAAATTGAAGACTAGGGTTAGAACCTTACCTCTTAGATGAAAACCTTGTGAGTTTTCCTTGTGAATTCTCCAAGTCTTGAGCAAGCATTGATGAATATTAGCCTAGGCTTTCCTCCTCTCTCTCTAGAACACTCTCACTTCTCTCTAGAAATATTAGATTTTTGCCTTCAAAATGGCCCCCTACGACCTTATATCAAAATAGGGCCGGATAAGAAAATTTTCAAAAATGACCCCCGTAATCAATTATGTGGTGCACTCATATGGTAGCAGAATCGTTATGTGAACATCAGAATCATTATATGGGCAGCAGAATCGATTATGTGGCTAGCAAAATCGTTATGTGAGCATCAAAATTTATATGCGGCCATCAAAATGATTATGCGGCTAGCAGAATGGTTATGCGGCCCGCACAATCATTTTGCGGCCAACTAACGCCGAAGTGACCTACGGACCTCCAAATCAACATTCGAACATGCTCTTAAGACCAAAATTACCCTACGGAGATATAGGAACCGTCGAAACTTTATTTCAGAGTCGTCTTCACATAATCCAAGCTACAGTAAATTCCTAGAACTTAAACTTCTAATTTAGGAACTATGAGTCCCATTCCACTCCGCAGCTCTCCTGAATCCGACACCAACCACCCGGGCAACTCACAAAACCCAAAATTGAAATAGAGGGAGCAATAAATAGGAGTTCAGGGCTAATACTCTCAAAACGACCGACCGGGTCGTTACATCTATGATGTTTTCCAAAAACTTTCAACAACAGTTAAGAAGTCTCATTATCAGATGGCATGTGGAAAGTACATCTCTATGCCTACATTTCAATGTGCATGTGAATGTTATAAATGTCACAAAACCATGTAATATGAAGGAATGCATCTCTATGCCTGTGTGCCAAGTATACATATCAATGCAATGCACCACAGTGATGAACTCATGTACCCACACTCTTAGAGTACTCAATCTCACTGGCTCACACTACCACTCAACACGCTCAATCACTCAACACACTCGGTCACTCAGCACTGTAGGATACATGTTGCGACGCGCAGCCCGATCCCATTATGAATCAATTGAACCTGTGCTCACTATGGGTGTGCAAACTCCATAGGGGCGGATCCTTCCTAAGAACTAATATAACCTGCTGCAGCGTGCAACCCGATCCACATATAGCCCAACTGCATGTTGCGGCGCGCAACCCAATCCACATATAGCCATAAGGCTTGTTGCAGTGTGCAGCCCAATCTGCATATATATATAATACTTGTTGCGGCGTGCAGCCCGATCCCATCAATATTACTCACAATCCGGCCCTCAGGCCCCAACTCAATCATCAATCTCTCATGTCTCTTGGGCTCACAAATCTCATGTCAATCAGCCCAAATAATGACAACAATATGATGTGACAACGAATAATAGCAGAGACTGAGATATGATATATAAATGAATGGACATGACTGAGTATGTAGATGCAATTTAAGCAGATAACTCAACAACAGAGATGACCTCAATAGGTACCAACAGAGTAAGCATATAGCCAAAACATGATTTCAAATATGATTCACAACTCAATTTCTCTAACACGTGGAAATTTCATGGATAGAAACAACATTAAATAACTACATAGTATCACAGAATCAACCGAGTCGTAAATCACGCGGTACACGCCCACACGCCCGTCACCTATTATGTGCATGACCTTAATGCTAAGAACATAACATGTATATTCAGGGGTTCATACCCCCAACACTAAGTTTAGAAGTGTTACTTACCTCGAACAAGCCAAATCCAATACCGAGCAAGCCAAATTATGCTCCAAAACTGGCATCCCGCACGTACCGACCTTCGAACGGCTCGAAACTAGCCAAAAGCAACTCAAATACATTAATTAATGCCAAAGGAAATAATTCCAATTGATAAGGGTCGAATCTTTACTCAAAATCCCAAAATCAACCAAAAATCAAACTCAGGCCCGCACATCGGAAACTAACAAAACTCACAAAATCCGACAACCCATTAAATTTTGAGTCCAACCATACTAGTTTCACTCAAATACAACTCTAAATCGATGTTCGAAACTCGATAATTCGCTTTATGAAAGTTTAGGCTAAAACCCCTAATTTCTCTTTATAATTCATAATCCAATGCTGAGAACAAAGATTAATTCTTGAAATATAATCACAGCTGAGTCAAGAATGCTTACCCTAAGTCACATGGTGAATTTTCTCTCCAAAGTCGCCCAAACCGAGCTCCAAAATCCCAAAATGATAATAAAACGACCAACCCTCGAAAATATAGCTTCTGCCCAGCGATTATTTCTTTTGCGAACCAAGGTCATCTTCTACGGCGTCGTTTTTGTGACAAAATTAATGCTCCTGTGGAAGAGCACTGATAATCAGACCATCGCACTTGCGGAAAGTCTGCGCTTCTACGAAAATACAGGTGCGAACAAGGCATATGCTTCTGCGCTTGCCTTCGCTTCTGCGATCCATAGTTTCGCTTCTGCAGGCGCGCTTCTGCGCAAGAATGCATCTCTTTTGCGACCCAAATACAGTCCACCCAACCTGCTTATGCAATGCTCTCTTTGCGCCTGCGGTCACGCACCTGCGACCAAACCCATCGCAGGTGCGGTCGCACTAGAATCTGCCAAACCAGCCTTAGCATAATAATCTGAAATGATCTGAACCTCGTCCGAAACTCACCCGAGCCACTCGGGACCCCGTCCAAATATACCAGCAAGTCCTATAATATGATACATACTCACTCGAGGCCTTAAATCGCACATAAAAACATTGCAATGATGAATCGCACCTCAATTCGAACTTAATAAACTTTAAACTTTCAATTTCCAAAACTCGCACCGAAACCTATCAAATCAACCCGGACTAAACCCAAATTTTGCACACAAGTCTCAAATTACATAACTAAGCTATTCCAATTTCCGGAACCACAATACGAACCCGATTTCATCAAAGTCAACCCTGGTTAAACTTATGAACTTTCCAAACCTTCAAATTTCTAACTTTCGTCAATTAGCGTCGAATCCTTCTAGAAATATCCAAATGCAATTCTGGGCATAGCCCAAGTCCAAAATCACCATCTGAACCTAACAGAGCCCTTAAAAAGCTTCAATCAAGAAATTCATTCTCTTAAATCGATTCTGAATAACCTGAAAACCAAAACCTTTGATTCACCCCGGTCATAATACATCATACGGAGCTATTCATGCCCTCAAACTACCGAGCGAAGTACAAATGCTCGAAACGACCGGTCGGGTCTTTACAAATTGACTTTGTGACCACGCTGGGCGGATTGTAATTATTTACACGTGCGTATTTTGTGTAGCACGTGAGTTGTCCATGCAGATCCAGATATTGATATTATAACACGTGAGTTTTCTGTGCAGCACGTGGAATTGGTCATGTTTACGTGTGGATAAAGATCCATCTCCTAGGGTCACACTCTCATGTTTTCCTCATATGGTGTACATGCGGATTATGAATAACCGATGGGTTTCTGGTTGATGTGAGCTCTAAGAGAGCAGGTTATTATTATTTGTATCAGGTTGCACGCCACAACAGACCTTATTGGCTTATTATTATTTGGATCGGGTTGTGCGCTGCAACGTACTGATATTTGATTATTGCATTTTAGCATTACTTGAAATTTTCCAAATTGTTTACCTGATTTACTTGCATATCCAAGCGATGTTCAAATTCGCCGATTGTGAGTTAGTACCAACATTGGAAGAAGTCACAAGTTTCACAGAGCTGCCGTTGAGCGGAAGAGAGAAAGTATTGCCAGTTATTATGCCCAATTACCAGATTGCCAAGTAGAAGCCCAATTACTATGCCCAATTTCCAAGTAGAAGCCTCAGAAGTATCGAGGACGGATGGGTGAACCTCAACTAGATTCTCGACAGATTTGGGCACCATGAAAGCTATGAATGGTATTTGGTGGAGTTTCAATATGACCAAGCGAAAGGGCTGTATCAACATCAACCTGTTACCAGTGGTCCTAGCAACCTTCTGTGGAAATCTTCAAGATACTTTGGTGTTGATTGTGTTAGCTGAGATGCGAGAGCTTTGTCTGCATGTGCACGAGGGTATGATTTCTTTAAGGGTTGTAACTTGTTACTTCAGATCTGGGCTACTGAACATTTCTTCCAGTGAGAGGCCACCATCGACTACTTCGTGGGTGTTAGCAATATGATCCGCAGCCACAATGAAAGGATGAGACACTGGATCTCCCCACATGGGTAATAAGAATGGATGGAAACACTGACCAATCTGATAGGAGAATGGATCAACTGGAAACTCTCTTGGTTAGGTGAAAGGGCAATCTTGAGGACTCCTTAGAAGTACTTCATTGAGATGATCGGACTAGATGGCATTCAACCATACTCACCCCTGTGGGTCCTTAGACAATTCAGAATGATCCAATATATACCGCTGTGGACAGGGATAACGCTATATGAGGATGAGCACAATGGCCAGATCCCAATTCCAAGGATAAAAAGACTGCAAGAAGAGTGGAATGATATGGTAACAATACCTATGGACTAAACCTTATAGTGTAATCCCGAGTAGAACTGGCCCGCCCAAGCAGAGAGGGTATAACCTAGTTAGAGGACGCGGTGGTTGCTTTGCAAATTTACCATGATATCCTGCCGCATTATCTTGTGACCACATCCATGTATCGTTAGGTGGTCCCAGGATCCATTGACCACATGCTGCCATCTGCTGAAGATGATGATCGGGTAGTGGAGTGCATCCATATAGAATCAAGCACAGAGCCAGAACAGGATACGGAGGAGGAGTCTGAATTCAACGATGATGGGGAGGAGTTTGAGGAAGACCTGGATGATCTGGAATAAGAACCAGAAGAAGAGAATGACTTGGGAAATGACTCAACGGATGGTTATTAGAGTTGGTTGATAACCCTCATTACCCACTTTGTACCTTTATCCTTAGTTCTCTCTTTTACTTTCCAAAAGGGCGAGTTTTCCAAGCCCATGCAGTTCTATGAAACAATGATGTAACCCTTGCCCACTTGTATTAGTCCAAATTATCAATGAAAATAAATTACTTTGGATCTGAATGTGTCAAGTCTAAATGTCTGTCAAATATCTGCGAATTAGGCCTAACTCCGGCAATGAGATGTCCCTGTGAATTCTAGGAACGAGCTAGTTGTAGTGCACGAATTATTTGCTTGTGTGATTTCCTACTCGTATAAATGAAGAAACTGACTCTTGTTCCTTTTCTTTTCTTTCTTCTTATTTTCTTTTGTTTTATTATTATCCCCAAAAAAGAAAAGAAAGTTGATTTGTGTCGACCAAAACTGGCAGAACCACCATATAATCTAAGGTCAAAGGGAAAAATGCCAGTCACAGAAGACCCAACTAAACATGCTCTGGTCATAGCCGACATCCCGAGCCGATCGGGGGAAAGATACAACGCTAGGACTGATGAGCATGTGGCTAGGATTGCCTAGGAAATGGAATCCTTAAGGGAGGAGGTACAACATATCAGAGAACTGGGGTACGTGGTGGTGACAACATTCTCACCAACCTAGATTCCCTTCTTCAGATTCACTTCCAGATCACTTTCCTTCCACATCACGCCAAAACAACAACACCCTAACTTGAACTCTCACCACTCAAGTCATACCTCCATTAATCACCACTAAGACACCAAATCCCCCTATTCACACTTCCTATGTGCCACAATACGCCCAGGCATCACAGAACCCGCCTATTACCACTAATTCAACTACCCCTCCTCGTGACAGAGTCATTTTCACCACTAACCAGCACATACATGTGGCACATGCCGCCACCTATGAGTGGTATGTTCCCCCTGTATATGCCATTTCTAACCTACCTTTACAACACTTGTCAGGGTCAGTGATTCCTAATGAGATTGACCAATACGCCGAGATGAAGAGAGAAGCCAGGTGTAAGAAAGAAGAGTCAGTATCTGAGCAGTTGCAAATATTTAGAAGGCAAATGAGAGTCTCCAAGTTGCCCGGGGAAGTGAAAGTTTGGACTACGAGGATATGTGTATTCATCCAGATTTGGATATGCCAGCAGGATACAAACCCCCAAAGTTTGATATCTTCGATGGGACGGGGGACCCTCACACACATTTGAGGGCATATTGTGACGAGTTAGTTAGAGTGGGGAGGAACGAGAAGCTAAGGCTGAAATATTTTATAAAATGTTTGACGGTAGAAGCACTCACCTGGTATACTCGACAAGATCCGCGAAATTGGAGAACTTGGCAAGATATGGTGGAGGACTTCATGAATCGTTTTCAATTCAATACAGAGATCACTTCTGATTGGTTTGCACTGGTGAACCTGCAGAAAAGACCATCTGATTCATTCCAACAATATACACAATGGTGGAGGTCGGAGGCTGCCAGGGTGCAACCTCCGCTGGATGATAGTGAACTAACCAAGTATTTCATCAGAGCCCAGGAGGGAATATACTTTGAAAAGATGATGGGAATAATAGGACAAAAGTTCCCCGAGTTGGTCAAACTGGGAGATTTCTTAGAAGAGGGCATAAAATCTGGTAAAGTGCAATCGATGGTAGCATTACAAGCGGCTAGCAAGTCCATCCATTCAGGGTCAATCGGTAGCGAAAAGAAGAAGATATATGAGGTCTCAGCAGTCGTCCCTTACTACCAACCCAATCTACATCACGGGAAAACCTCTTATTCCCCAAACAACCACTCACCACCACCCACTTACGCTCTAGGTCTATAATACCTAGCCATATTACCACCCTCAACCATAATACAACCCTCATCGAGCCAACAACAATAAAAATCCATAACGACCATATGCTCCCGTCCAAACAACTACTCATCAGAACTGACCTATTTATGCACCATGCCCTCATCCCAACTTTAAAAAGAGGGGTCCTAGAGCTTATACCTCAATTGCTGAGCCTCTGGCCTAATTGTTCGAAGCATTGAGAAGAGCATGATTGATAAACCCAATCGAGGGAAGGGTTCCTGAACATCCCTCAAAATATTTTGATGCCACTAAAAGATGCGTGTACTATTCCAATGTACCTAGGCACGATATTGAAGATTGTTTCAAGTTGAAAAATGAAATTGAAATCCTGATCAAGAGCGAAGCCATTCAGTGCACTCCAGCACCATCCAACGTGAATTGTAACCCACTGCCAAATCATCGAAACCAGGGAGCTAACATGATCACATTAGAGGAAGAGTATGACCTGAGGGGAATAATTGTCACTATAGGAAATGTAGAAGCCGTAAGGATCCCTCCTGAAAAGGCTCTGATCATTACAGTGCAACTAAGGCCTACAGTGACGGTTCAGACTTATCCTCAGCAACCTGCTGATGCTACTCGATATGAAGAAGAACGGGAGTACAAAATCATCCCATGGACATACCAGTAAAAGGGAAAGGCCAAAATGACAGACTCTGTCGTAGCCCATGGTATGACTAGGTCTGGGAGATGCTACGCCCCTGAAGATGTTAATCGAGGAAATTCGGGGGAGAGAACAAATTCTAAGGAGGAACATAACCGACCTAGAAGCCACTGAGTTTTGGAAAAGAATGTCAAGAAAAGAGTATTCTGTGGAAGAGCGATAGAAGCAAACTTCAGCACAAATATCTATCATGGATCTATTAATGAGCTCCGACAGTCATAAGGACGTCCTGTTGAAAGTACTAAGTGGGGTAAGTGTACCAAGTAACACCACTAGCAAGGCGTTGGCCGCGACAATTGGGAAAATGGTGGAAGCAAACACGATCACTTTCAGAAGAGACTAACTTCCTATCAAAGGCGCAAGTCACAACAAGGATTTTCACATCACTGTCAAATGCGGGGACAAAGTGTTGTTGCAGGTGCAGGTTGATGGAGGGTCGGAAGTCAACATTTGTACGCTCTCTACCCTAAGGGAGTTAGGAATTCATTTGAGGGAAGTTAAGGAAAGCCACGTAAGGGTGAGAGCTTTTGATGGTTCACAAAATGATATTATTGGAGAAATTTATCTAGCTTTGCAAATCAGGCCGGTCAATTTTCCGGTGTTCTTCCAAGTGTTGGAAATCTCATCTTCCTACAACTTGTTGTTGGGAAGGTCCTGGATACATATGGTAGGGGTCGTACCATCTACTTTGCACAAATGCATAAAATTCGAGCGAGGATTCCGAGAGATCATGGTTCATGGCGAGTGGGGTCACTCCGCCTATTTGGAGTATGTTTTTCCATTCATTGAAGGGCTGGACGGAGTTGCCTTCCACACTATGGAAATCATACAGACTACTGAGATGGAGAAGATTAAGCAAAATTTGGGAGTGCAGTCGCCGTATAGATCTGAGATGGCTATGAGGGAGATGATGAAATATCGATACAGGTCGGGAACATGGCTAGGAGCCAAGTCATATGGAATCACAGAGCCAATTGAACATAATGCACAGAAAGGAAGGGTTGGTATATGATATCAGCCTCCGGAAGGGAAAGCTCGCATTGTTAACTCCGAGAAAAAGGTTTTTGTTCCCCTTATGATGAAATAAAAAGAATCATTTTCGTAAATATTGCAACTTTATTTTTCCACTTTATTTATACTTAGCTTTTATTTTTAGTAATCAAACCGATAAAAAATCACGTTCCATGATTATGACATGCAACGAAACCATTGAGCCCAACGACCGAGATTACGAGGAGTATGACGAGAGCATGATGCCCGACAATCTCCCACGGGAAATCCTGCAGTTTGAAAGTCAGAAAAAGCCCAACCTCAAAGAAACAAAAGTGATTAATCTTGGAAGCGAAGAAGATGTAAAGGAAACTAGAATCAGCATTCATCTAGAAGCTGAGCAGAAGGAAAAAATAATTGAGCTCCCCTATGTCGACGTGTTCGCATGGTCCTATGATGACATGACAGGATTAAGCACCGATATTGTCTCGCATTGACTGTCCACCGACCCTACCAGGCTGTCGGTCAAGCAGAAGGCGAGAAAGTTCAAACCCGATTAAGTCTGAGGGTAAAGAAAGAAGTGACCAAAGAGATAGAAGCAAAATGTAGTAAGGGTCACCAACTATCCAAGCTAGTTGGCAAAGATCGTCCCAGTGCCCAAGAAGGACAGAAATAGAAGAATATGTGTGGACTACCGAGAACTCAAAAAAGCTAGTCCAAACGATGATTTTCCTCTACCAAACATCCACATACTCATCGATAACTGCACGAAGCATGAACTGTAGTTGTTTGTGGATTGTTTCGCTGGATACCGTCAAATCTTAATGCACGAGGAAGACGCACAGAAGACAGCTTTCACCACGGCTTGGGGAGTCTACTGTTATAGAGTTATGTCATTCGGTCTCAAGAACGCTGGTGCCACCTACATGAGGGCCATGACGACCCTATTTCACGACATGATTCATAAGGAGATTGAAGTGTATGTGATTGACGTCATCATAAAGTCTCGAAAGAGCTCGGAGCACTTGGATGACTTGAGGAAATTTTTCGAACATCTGCGAAGGTACAATTTGAAGTTGAACCCAGCAAAATATGCGTTCGGAGTCCCCACTAGAAAACTATTGGGTTTCATTGTAAGCAAGAAGGGGATTGTTACAACCCATGTTTTCGTACGTACGAGTCGTCATAAGTCAATTGATGTAAGCTCAA
>AWOL01S0196498.1:1973-13075 GCA_000715115.1 Nicotiana otophora | reverse complement strand
CATTAGAGACATCAACCACCATCACTCTCAATACCAATACCATCGTACTTTTAGCACGGAGTCTGATCATGACCCAATCGTCTAGGACATTTCATTAGAGACATCAACCATAATCATAATTTCAACTACAATTTCCTGTACAATCACCACCATGTGTGTGCCATGGTGTCCGATCACGACCAGATCAGCTAGGCCATCTCACCACAATGCCGTGCGGATCGACATCATCCTTTTCTATCAATCATCTCATCCCAATTAAGGGAATAATGTTATCACATGAATCGCATCCCAAATAAGGGGAATAATTATATCACATAAATGTCATCCCAAATAAAGGGAATGATCACAATCCACTCCTACACCGGCACGTGTAGTTTCGAGGTTAGGTTATGTCAATCTACCCTTCCTCGGTGACTATCGATACTCCCAAAAACATTTTTTTGATTTGCATACAATGGAAACAACAATACAAATGCATTTACCCCTTAACCTTTCACACCATTTATAGCCTCATTGGCATTTTCATCCTCTTACGACATCATTATCTCATTGTCTTTCTTGGCCATACATATAATTCTCCATTCATGGCACAACGACCATATTTCATATTAGACACCTTCATTTCTATCCTTTCATGGATCGTCATGATAAATATCAACATATATAGTATTTCGGAAATCACAACTTTAAGTTCATTAAAAATGAACAATTTAAGCACAATAGATTGCTTTCCAAGAAATGGAGTAAAATGTTTGACAATCGAAGCACAAGTTAAAATCATAAACAAGTAACACACAATTTATTCTTGAATTACTTTTTCCCAATAAGGGCAATACACAATTTGCACTCACGAACATGTAAGAATGCAAAACATTTTGAAAATCCTCAGAAATTGCATTAGTTAAAACATCCACATTTGGGCATGACTTGCGTACATAAGATTTTAGGCAAATCTATATTCGAAGTCAATTCAGAATAGTTGAATCAAGGCTCGTTTCATAACCTTTCTCATATTATTTCATTTCATTGGCACCATTGGCCACAAGTATAATTTTCATTTTTGGCACAGTGGCCACACTTTATATCTTCAACTCACTTCTTTCACTTTCAAGCATCTTTATCGATTATCAACAACAAGCCATTTCCAATCAGGACTTTAGGTGCACGTATTAGTAATTAAGAGTCTTAAGCATATCGAGTTTTTCTCACACAAGTTGGCATCATAACTTTCATTTGAAACACGACTCAAAGCCATAACAGTTTAATGCACATATCATTCTTGAACACATTCCCGAAGGATAACATAAAGTGATAGGAACATTAGAAACACATTTTGAATACATAATTATCGACACTTTGCTTATTCAGGACAATCAAATTTATCAGGAACATCTCGGACNTGAAACACGACTCAAAGCCATAACATTTTAATGCACATATCATTCTTGAACACATTCCCGAAGGATAACATAAAGTGATAGGAACATTCGAAACACATTTTGAATACATAATTATCAACACTTTGCTTATTCGGGACAATCAAATTTATTAGGAACATCTTGGAACATAGAATAAGGAACTTGAGACAACCATAGTTGAAACTTATGGGAACGTCATGGAATTAAATTCTAAGAGAGTGGTTTAGCCAACATACCTCACTTTGAGCTTTCCTTAAATTACTACAACATTCTGGAAATTCTAGCAATCCCAATCTATTTTGAGACATAACAACATTGAACACAAATTAGGAAGATATTCATGGTTGCATCTCATTTGAGCATTTTATCAAAACACTAGGTGTGCAAATTTGGCTACAAGGTTCTTTTACACAATTTTCTTCACTCTTCAACCCAATCTTTACTTATTTTAGCTCAACAATCCTCCCACAAACCTAATTGGTACAAGCATGAATAATTAATACTCTTACACCCAAGAATCATACTCACGATCACCCATCTTTTACCCAAACTCGAAATTGAAGACTAGGGGTTTGAATCTTACCTCTTGAGTGAAGATCTTGTGAGATTTACTTATTGGATTTCAAGTCTTGAACAGGATCTTTATGAACAAAACAATTCATCTACTTCCTCTCTCTAGAACACTCTCACTTCTGTCTAAAATATCAGGTTTTACCTCAAGAAATGACTTACCCCCTCTCTCTACCCGGCCTTGGGGTTATTTAATGGGCTTCTACGTGTACGGCCATTCACCTGGGAAAGTGGCCGTGCATCTGGCCGAACACACAAGGCAAAAACCCCCAAATATGTGCGGCCGTGCATCTGGGCACGCATATGATATATCCAAATGACAAACGGTTTGATGCATTGGAAACTAGACTCAAAGCACTTTAATTTTATAGGTATATCACCACCTAAGTCATTATATGGAGGGAGTTCTATTCATTTGAATTCGGGTCTTGTACTAATTGAAACATCGTTTCCACTTAATTTATTCGACTTGTTGCACACAAGTTCATGCCATCCACAAAACTCCTTAGTATGTTCAAACACACCTTAAACATACATTATCAATTCAAACTGATATGTATCTATCCCATAGGTCTCCTTTAATACTCAAATACATTATTCCCAAATACCGTTGGCGCACTTTAAAATCTTAAATCATTAGGAAATTTTTACGTGGCCTACATTGACTTTTTGATATCAAAACGATCATGATTCTAGCTCACTTGAGAATTTTATCAAACATTATGAGTGTATTAAGGTTCCATGCCCCTTTTATGAAAGACTTCGCCATCCCACACTTAAGAATAAATGCATGCAAGGTATGCACTCCCATCCCCATGAACTACCTTACTAATTGCCTACTCTAGTTACATTTCAAAATTAAGAATTTGGGTGATAGGATCTTACCTCTTAGGATGAAGAACTAGGGTGCTTTTCTTGATAATCTTCAAAGTTTTAAGCAAGCATTAAAGAGTATTAGGTTTTTCTCAAAAATAGCCCCTTACATATCTTTTAACATAGTATGGTCGGGTTTAAAAACTCCAAAAATGAAGCTCCGGAACATGTTCTGCGGTCGCATATGCGGCCGCATAATGATTATGCGGTCCGCAAAATGACCGCAAAATTTGTGTGCCAAAACTTGAAAGGAACTGACTAGGTCTACGGTCACTATGCGGCCCGCAGACCTGTTCTGCGATCGCATAATGCACCACAGAACGGTTATGCGGTTGCATAGTGCACTACAGAACCTCCGTTCGAAAAATCCCAAAGCGGGATATGCGACAAGAGTGCGGCCCGCGAAATGGTTATGTGGTCGCATAATGGGCCGCAAAAATAACATTAAAAATGGCCCAAAAGACTACTTCATAGTGGTTTGCATAGTGGTTATGCGGTCGCAGAAATGCCTACTTCTGCCCAACATTTTGCTTCAACTTCTGCCCAACATTAACCTCTGTGAGGATGGGGGTTTTGAATGATAGTCTTGTTCGTCGATTCGGCCTTTCCGTTCCCACTAGGGTGATACGGTGTTGATAATGTCCTTTTTGTTTTGTGGTCTTCGAGGAATTTAGTCACTTTGCTGCTGATAAATTATTTTCCATTCTTACACACTATTTCGGCGGGTATCCCAAATCGACATACGATGTGATCCCAAATGAAGTCTATAACCTCTTTCTCTCTCACTTTTTCGAACGCCTGTGCTTCAACCCATTTAGAGAAATAGTCAATCTTGAATAAAATGAATTTTGCTTTACCTGGGGCTGATAGAAAAGGGCCGACGATATCCATTCCCCATTTCATGAATGGCCATGGGGATAGGACTGAATGAAGTTGTTCTCCGGGCTGATGGATCATTGGTGCAAACCTTTGACATTTATCACATTTTTGAACAAACTCCTTAATGTCTTTTTCCATGCTATCCCTGTAGTATCCTGCTCTAATGATTTTGTGAATCAGTGATTCGGTGCCGGAGTGGTTCCCACAAGTGTCTTCATGGACGTCTCATAAAACATAATCGGTGTCTCATGGTCCTAAGCATACTGCCAATGGTCCATTGAATGTCCTTCTGTATAATGTTCCATCTTCAACCAATGCGAATCGAGCAACTTTGGTTTGTAGGGCCTTCGACTCTTCAGGGTCCGATGGGAGCTTTCCGTTCTTCAAGTATTCAATATTTTTATTCCTCCAATGCTAGGTTAAGCTTGTAGAGTTTATCTCGGCATGACGTTCCTTGATCACAGATCTCGATAGTTGAACGACAGTCCACGAGCTGATCTCATCTTCCTGAATCGATAACCCCAAATATGCAAGTGCATCGGCCTCACTATTTTGTTCTCGAGGTACATGCTGTAAAGTCCATTCCTTGAAATGGTGAAAAGTTACCTGCAGTTTTTCCAAATACCTTTGCATTCTGTCCTCTCGAACTTTGAAGGTTTTGTTTACTTGGTTCACCACCAGTAAAGAGTCATACATGGCTTCAATGACTTCTTCTCCCAAGTTTATAGCTAGCTCGAGACCTGCAATCATGGCCTCGTACTCGGCCTCGGTGTTAGTAAATCTAGAAGTTTTGATAGATTTCCTAATAGTGCAACCTGTGGGCGGCATCTAAACAATGTCTAGCCCAGACCCCTTCACATTCGAAGCACCGTCTGTGAAGAGGGTCCATACCCCCGATGATGTACCCGATTTTAACAAGAGTTCCTTTTGCAACTTCGGGTATGAGGGTTGGCGGGAAATCGGCCACATCGTCCGCTAAAATGTGAGACTTGATGGCCGTCCGGGGTTGATATTCGATATCGTACACACGGAGTTCAATGGCCCATTTGGCCAATCGGCCCGATAGTTCGGGCTTCTGCAAAATATTATGAAGTGGGTAAGTGATTAATACACATATGGGTGACATTGAAAGTATGGTCTTAACTTTCTAGAGGCGCTTATCAGTGCAGTTGCCAATTTCTCCAAGTGTGGATATCTAGTTTCTGCTTCTCCTAAGGTTCGCCTTGCATAATAAACAGGAAATTTCGTACCTCGCTTTTCTCAAACTAGGACACCACTTATCGCAATTGTGATACTGCCAAGTACAAGTAAAGTTTCTCATCTGCCTTTGGAGTGTGAATCAGTAGTGCGCTCGTTAGGTATAGCTTAAATTTTTCTAATGCCTGTTGGCATTCCAGGGTCCAGGCGAAAATGTTCTTCTTTTTGAGTAGAGAGAAAAATCTGTGGCTTCAATCCGATGACCTCGAAATGAATTGGTCTAAGGCAGCTATCCATATAGTTAGCCTCTGCATGGCTTTTACACTATCCATGATGGTGATGTCTTCGATGGCCTTTATTTTATCGGGGTTGATCTCGATCTCCCGATTCGATACCATGAAGCCAAGGAACATTCCCAAACCAACCCCGAAAGCACATTTCTCGGGGTTGAGCTTCATGTTGTATTTCCTTAAAATCTCAAACATTTCCTGCAAATGAGCCAAATGGTCCTCTGCGCGCAGGGACTTAACTGGCATGTCATCAATATAAACTTTCGTTGTTTTACCTATTTGTTCTTCGAAACTTTTATTTACTAGTCGATGGTAAGTAGCTCCTGCATTTGTTAGCCCGAAGGGCATTACATTATAACAATATGTTCTATACTTGGTGATAAATGAAGTCTTTTCTCGGTCCTCCGGGTTCATTTGGATTTGACTGTACTCGGAATAGGCATCGAGAAAAGTAAGGATCTCGTGGCCGACTGTGGCATCGATCATGCGATTGATGTTAGGCAGTGGAAAAGAATATTTAGGGCACGCCTTGTTTAATTTTTTATAATCTACACACATTCTAAGTTTGTTCCCTTTTTTAGGGACTACAACTACATTGGCTAACCATTCGGGATATTTTACCTGCCGAATGGACCCTATTTCGAGAAGTTTGCTTACCTCGTCCTTTATGAATGCGTGCTTTACCTTGGACTGGGGTCTTCTCTTTTGCTTCACCGGTTTGAACCCAGGGTCCAGGCTTAGCCGATGCGTCATTATCGTCGGTGGGATCCCTATTATGTCTAAATGGGACCAAGCAAAACAATCTTTGTTATCAATAAGAAATTGAATAAGCTTTTTCTTGAGTTCGGGGGTTAATCCTGTTCCAAGGTATACCTTTCGCTCGGGCAGGTAATTGATCAATATAACCTGTTCTAGCTCTTCCACCGCTGATTTGGTGGTGTCAGAATCTTCAGGAACTATAAAAGTTCGAGGGATCAGAAAATACTCCTCTTCTTCTTCTATCTCCTGCTTCCCCGATTCGGTCGTGTATGGTGGCTGTGATTTCTATTTGACTTCCTATTTACCTTTGATGCTCGACCTTTCCGAGGTTGATATTGTCGATATCATTGTTACCTCATCGACCTCAAATATTTCTTTGCAGCATGCTGCTTCCCGTATATTGTTTTTACACCGTCCGACGTCGGGCATTTCATCATTTGGTGGAGAGTCGAAGGGACTGACCTCATATTGTGGATCCAATGCCTTTCGAGTAGGGCATTGTACCTCATGATGCCCTTGATTACATGGAACTCGGTATCTTGAAGGGCTCCAACCACGTTTATCGGTAGAATAATCTCCCCTTAAGCTGTTTCACTAGCCATATTGAAGTCGTTTAAGACCTGAGCTACAGTCACGATTTGATTTTGTAAGCCGTGCTGCTCCACGACCCTCGATCGGATGATATTCGCCGAGCTACCTGGATCCACTAAAATACACTTAACTTGAACTTTATTTAATAAGATAGAAATTACCAGAGCGTCGTTGTGGTGCTGAGAAATGCCTTCTGCTTCATCGTTGTTGAATGATAAAGTGCATTCGGGCACATAATTTCGGGTTCATTGTTCCCTAGTGATTGATACCTTAGTGCGTTTGAATATGCGTCCCCATGGAATGTAGACCCCACCGATGATCATATGAATGACATGTTGGGGTTCCTCCTGTTCATTTTTCCTGTTGGATCAAAATCCAATTCTGAAAATTTGAATAGGTAAGTTATGTCATTTATGACTAGTATGCAAAATTTGAGGTCAATCATCATTTATGACTAGTATGCAAAATTTGAGGTCAATCGGAGTTGAATTGATATGTTTCGGCATCATATGTGGAAGTTGGAATTTGTTAGTTTTCATTAGGCTTGAATTGGGTATGATTTGTGTTTTTAGCATTGTTTGATGTGATTTGAGGCTTCGACTAAGTTCGTATGATATTTAAGGACTTGTTGGTATATTTATTTGAGGTCCCGGGAGCCTCGGGTGTATTTTGGATGGTTAACAAATCAAACTTTGGACATGGAGTTTTGCTAAAGTTTTTCTGGTGCACCAATTGGAAAGCTGTAATTTTTGTGCTATGCGATCGCGTAGGTATCTCCGCGATCACAAAGTTGTTGGCCATCAATACTACGTGAACGCGTGGATTAAGCCACGTTTGTGTATTGTGAATGAGGAAACTGGAAAATTCACGCGATGTGTTATGCGACTAGAGCAGGTAGTGCAGGGACTCCAGATACCGAGGGTACTACCAGTCTAGTCGGTTGCAGCTGCTCAGGCCCATGTGAGTTTTATTATGAACAACGAGGAGCATAAGAGATCAGAGAGATTTGGGAGACTCCATCCTCCATCATTCAGTGGAACTGAGTTAGAGGATGCTCAAGATTTCTTGGACATGTGCTAGCAGATTCTTCGTACACCGGGTATTCTGGAGACCTGTGGGGTCTCATTTACTACCTTTCAGCTTACCGAGGCATCCATCAGATAGTAGGAGGCTTATGATAGGAGCAGACCAATTGGCGCAGCACTGCTTTCATGGCATGAGTTCTCAATTCTCATTTTCTAGAAGTTTGTGCCACAGACCCGTAGAGGGGAACTACGCAGGCAGTTACAACAGCTCCGTCAGGAGGACATGTCGGTTACCTAGTATGAGATGAGGCTTTCAGACATGGCTCGTCATGCAGTATGGTTGGTTCCCACTGCGAGGCAAAATATTAGGAGGTTCATTAATGGCCTCAACCAGCAGTTTCGTTTAGTTATGATTCTAGGGAATGTAGTAGGTGCTAAGTTAGATGAGGTGGTCGATAGAGTTTGACCCCTAGACATGGTCCGTACTCAAGTGCGTGAGGAGAGGGAGGCCAAGAGGTCTCGTGGTCCGGGTAATTCCAGCGGTGTTCCTTTTGGGGGACAGTCCTCTCACAACTGTGGTCGACTTTATAGGCTCGATCAGATGGTTCATTCGGCTCATCGTGGTGCATCTGGGCACGCATATGATATATCCAAATGACAAACGGTTTGATGCATTGGAAACTAGACTCAAAGCACTTTAATTTTATAGGTATATCACCACCTAAGTCATTATATGGAGGGAGTTCCATTCATTGGAATTCGGGTCTTGTACCAATTGAAACATCGTTTCCACTTAATGTATCAAACTTGTTGCACACAAGTTCATCCCATCCACAAAACTCCTTATTATGTTCAAACACACCTTAAACATACATTATCAATTCAAAATGATATGTATCTATCCCATAGGTCTCCTTTAATACTCAAATACATTATTCCCAAATACCGTTGGCGCACTTTAAAATCATAAATCATTAGGAAACTTTTATGTGGCCTACGTTGACTTTTTGATATCAAAACGATCATGATTCTAGCTCACTTGAGCATTTTATCAAACATTATGAGTGTATTAAGGTTCCATGCCCCTTTTATGAAAGACTTCACCATCCCACACTTAAGAATAAATGCATGCAAGGTATGAACTCCCATCCCTATGAACTACCTTACTAATTGCCCACTCTAGTTACATTGTGAAATTAAGAATTTGGGTGATAGGATCTTACCTCTTAGGATGAAGAACTAGGGTGCTTCTCTTCATAATCTTCAAAGTTTTAAGCAAGAATTAAAGAGTAATTTAGTGAAGATCACTTTCTCCCTCTATGACTCTCTCTCACACACTCTAAAGTATTAGGTTTTGCTCAAAAATAGCCCCTTACATATATTTTAACAAAGTAGGGTCGGGTTTAAAAACCCCAAAAATGAAGCTCCGGAACAGGTTCTGCGGTCGCATATGCGGCCGCATAATGATTATGCGGTCCGCAAAATGACCGCAAAATTTGGGTGCCAAAACATGAAAGGAACTGACCAGGTCTACGGTCACTATGCGGCCCGCAGACCTGTTTTGCGATCGCATAATGCACCACAGAACGGTTATGCGGTTGCATAGTGCACTGCAGAACCTCCCTCCGAAAAATCCCAAAGCGGGATATGCGACAAGAGTGCGGCCTGCGAAATGCTTATGTCGTCGCATAATGGGCCGAAAAATGACATTAAAAATGGCCCAAAGGACTGCTTCATAGTGGTCTGCATAGTGGTTATGCGGTCGCAGAACGGGCCGCAGAAATGCCTACTTCTGCCCAACATTTTACTTCAACTTCTGCCCAACATTAACCTCTGTGAGGATGGGGGTTTTGAATGATAGTCTTGTTCGTCGATTCGGCCTATCTGTTCCCACTAGGGTGATATGGTGTTGATAATTTCCTTTTTGTTTTGTGGTCTTCGAGGAATTTAGTCACTTTACTGCCGATAAATTATTTTCCATTCTTACACACTATTTCGGCGGGTATCCCAAATCGACATACGATGTGATCCCAAATGAAGTCTATAACCTCTTTCTCTCTCACTTTTTTGAACGCCTGTGCTTTAACCCATTTAGAGAAATAGTCAATCTTGAATAAAATGAATTTTGCTTTACCTGGGGCTGATAGAAAAGGGCCGACGATATCCATTCCCCATTTCATGAATGGCCATGGGGATAGGACTGAATGAAGTTGTTCTCCGGGCTGATGGATCATTGGTGCAAACCTTTGACATTTATCACATTTTTGAACAAACTCCTTAATGTCTTTTTCCATGCTATCCCTGTAGTATCCTGCTCTAATGATTTTGTGAATCAGTGATTCGGTGCCGGAGTGGTTCCCACAAGTGTCTTCATGGACGTCTCATAAAACATAATCGGTGTCTCATGGTCCTAAGCATACTGCCAATGGTCCATTGAATGTCCTTCTGTATAATGTTCCATCTTCAACCAATGCGAATCGAGCAACTTTGGTTTGTAGGGCCTTCGACTCTTCAGGGTCCGATGGGAGCTTTCCGTTCTTCAAGTATTCAATATTTTTATTCCTCCAATGCTAGGTTAAGCTTGTAGAGTTTATCTCGGCATGACGTTCCTTGATCACAGATCTCGATAGTTGAACGACAGTCCACGAGCTGATCTCATCTTCCTGAATCGATAACCCCAAATATGCAAGTGCATCGGCCTCACTATTTTGTTCTCGAGGTACATGCTGTAAAGTCCATTCCTTGAAATGGTGAAAAGTTACCTGCAGTTTTTCCAAATACCTTTGCATTCTGTCCTCTCGAACTTTGAAGGTTTTGTTTACTTGGTTCACCACCAGTAAAGAGTCATACATGGCTTCAATGACTTCTTCTCCCAAGTTTATAGCTAGCTCGAGACCTGCAATCATGGCCTCGTACTCGGCCTCGGTGTTAGTAAATCTAGAAGTTTTGATAGATTTCCTAATAGTGCAACCTGTGGGCGGCATCTAAACAATGTCTAGCCCAGACCCCTTCACATTCGAAGCACCGTCTGTGAAGAGGGTCCATACCCCCGATGATGTACCCGATTTTAACAAGAGTTCCTTTTGCAACTTCGGGTATGAGGGTTGGCGGGAAATCGGCCACATCGTCCGCTAAAATGTGAGACTTGATGGCCGTCCGGGGTTGATATTCGATATCGTACACACGGAGTTCAATGGCCCATTTGGCCAATCGGCCCGATAGTTCGGGCTTCTGCAAAATATTATGAAGTGGGTAAGTGATTAATACACATATGGGTGACATTGAAAGTATGGTCTTAACTTTCTAGAGGCGCTTATCAGTGCAGTTGCCAATTTCTCCAAGTGTGGATATCTAGTTTCTGCTTCTCCTAAGGTTCGCCTTGCATAATAAACAGGAAATTTCGTACCTCGCTTTTCTCAAACTAGGACACCACCTACCGCAATTGTGATACTGCCAAGTACAAGTAAAGTTTCTCATCTGCCTTTGGAGTGTGAATCAGT